>OZ023268.1:64628458-64888458 GCA_964006375.1 Tillus elongatus
GGGGAAGGGTTTGTTTATCAAATGCTGTGTGGAGGCATTGTATAGTTGATCACATTGACCTTGTGCAGTTATTCTGAAATATATTATAACATATATCTTTTAGTGAATGTTCCTACACTTTTGAATTTTAAAACAATTCGCGAACTAGTACCTCTAGAACCCATGTATGTGGTCAGTTACTATCTTGATATGTTTATATATATATATATATATATATATATATATATATATATATATATATATATATATATATATATATATATATATTTCTGTGTGTGTGTATCACCCCGGTAACTCAAAAAATAATGGGCCACCAAATTGGGTATGTGGCTATAGGTTATAAAAAGTCTGGACGCAGCGAGTGTGTTATGGAAGTTAATTTCCATAAAATGTTTTTAATTCAAGCAGGCATCAATTTAGTTACCGGTATAACCTATATAGTAAAAACAATTTACCATATTTTACTAAAATACCGTATTGTTTGAAAATGTACAAAAATTTTCAGTAAATAACTTTAACTTTAACTACTTCTGAGAAAACTGGTTTCCTAGCATTTAATGAAAACACGCTACCAAAACACACTTACTGCGTCTCGATTTTTTTTACGAACATGCATCATATTTCTATTAAAAATGCAACAGTATAAGGAATGTTCGAAAAAAAAAATTGCAGTTATCACCAACGAATTATGGGCCACGCTGTGATTTTCAAAATAAATTTATAAGATACAGCTCAAGACCTTATAATTAACGTATACAATTTTTCTCGTATCTTGCATAATAACAATTATATTGAGCTTTACCGTAGGAATGCGTCACCCTGTATATATGTAAACAGATAAAAACTGAAAGTAAACCCGGAATATTTTAGTAAAATAAAGGTCGATGAAGGCTAAAGTTGAAACTTAAGAGCACTCTTCTTGCAAAATTTTTTTTACGTAACCGGTATTTATTTCATGTTCTTTGCCTAAATGTTGCCAATTTTGACGTTTCAAATCGCGACCTGGGCGTTTTGAGGAAAACCCCTTTTTTTTTTCTTCAAATGCCTATAACTTTTTTGACTTTTAACTTACAGATGAAAATTTTGGTACGTCGTTCACTTTTTATAGTACAGACATACGTACCATATTTGGTTGGCCCTACTTTCTTATTCCCGAAAGGAATCACACTCCATTCCGGGAAAACCGGGGCGCATTTTCTGACTAAGCAACTTATTCATGCCACTTGCAAAAGGAAAATGCTTACAAAATTTGATCAAAATCGTCCCATTATTTTTTGAGTTGATATATATATATATATATATATATATATATATATATATATATATATATATATATATATATATATATATATATATATATATATATACATATAAAAATCGAAACAGACCCCAGATATGTGTTCTAGGCGCCTAGCTTTCGCTCATTTGAAGCAATATGTTAATTTGAAGTATAATTGCATATTAGAAAATGCTTATAACTATCGACATATAATTATTTGCGTTTATACTAGTTTTTAGTGAATTCAGTTAAACACACGATATTTCATCAGTATACATACCTATATTATAGTTTATCTTTTTTCGATTTACGTCGGATTATTTCTGCGACTGTGGTAAATCACCGACGCCAGGGGACAGTTTATCTGCAGTGTCCTGGAACTTTGGCCGAAGTCTTCTTTCCGTAAGGAGGGTAGGGATCTTTAACGTACCGGACATCAGATGGTACATCGGATTGACGGCTCTACGTCGCTTCGGAAGGGAGGAATGTGCAGGCATCAAATTTCAAACACAATGCCACAACCTCGGTTAATATTAATTTATAGTATGTACGGAGAAATAGAAATGTTTACCTACTGGACCACCAAGGATGCTTATATTATATTATGTAGTTGAAACTGGTAAACTAGTTTTCTTTTTAGTAAATTTTATAATTTGGGAAAGGAAAAGTTTAACATTTTTTAAGTAAATAGTTTTGTTAATGACCGCAAAGGGAAATTTTAAAATCCTAATAAATACACAGGCTGATTCAAATTCGAGCCTCACCAGGGGGATGTCGCGTATTATGAAAGATCGACGATAGGTTTAGATGCTGCAAAGTTGCAACATTTCGTGCCCTTTAATATCTCGCAGGGAAAGCCAAGTTTTGCAACTGTCGTTAAAAAAATTGTCAAAAAACTGAAAAAATGCATTTTTCAATTTTAGCCTCTCATTTATTTAAACTTGTATAAAGAAACGAAAAACCCATTCTTAAGTCATTTCAATATATATATATATATATATATATATATATATATATATATATATATATATATATATATATATCTACTCTATATACACCTTATATATATATATATATATATATATATATATATATATATATATATATATATATATATATATATATATATATATATATATATATATATAGTTACGTTTTCTCCGGGTTCTGGATAAGTGAGACTTTTAATTTTAACAAAACAACTTTATTTACACTCTAAATATGGATACAATAAAATTTCTAGAATGTCTCTTTCACAAAACACTTAATTTACTGTCTACAATTACTAATCTCCACACAAGTCTCTACACTTACACTGCTTCTTCAAGCCACTACCACATTCTCTTACTGAACTGAACTAACTCGGGCTGGCTTGCTTTCGCTTTTATATACTCGCCGTACCTTCCCCTCCTTTCTAGAGCGTTCCATTCCAGAACGTTCCAGAACCTTCTTTTACTAGAAGGTTCTGTGAATACAGATCGGTCCCGTGTGTATACAGGGGGATGTATATACAGGATGATCCAAATGTGGTCACCACTCCTATGTTACACAAGAGGTGTTCCTCGAACTATAAGATCTCTCTGCGTATACAGGGTGTAAGGGTTTCTCTGCGTATACAGGGTGTATATACAGGGTGTTCGGAATGTGCAGACCTCAGTTATCCGTTCCGACGGGGTACAAGTTGGTAACTTCGTTATTTCTGGTCCTAGAGGGTTGAGACTTCGCCTGTGGGGGGTCACCCCAGACACCCCCAGGGGGTGGGGAGGCGGTGTTGCCAGATTGTGCAAAAATTCCCAGATGTTGGGGGAAATTCTGGAGATGTTGCAACACCGCACCTACGTCTATTGAAGTGCTTTGTAACACTGCCCCCCTCCTTAAGACTGTTCGTCCCGAACAGTATTTACCGGCCGCCAACTTGGGGGTTCGTTGCCCCGATAGGGACTCAACCTCTCTATGTGAACAACTTTGGGTTTAGTTCTTGGAGACACCTGGATTCTGTAGACTAGGTCGTTAATTTTCTTAGTCACCAAGTATGGCCCTTCCCATGGTTTCTGAAGTTTGGGACTGAGGCCCTTTCTCCTTGTTGGTTGGTACAGCCACACTGCATCACCTTCCTTGAATGTATGGGGTGTTGCTCTGCGATCCAAGCGCATCTTCATCCGGTCACTGCTTAAGAGGAGCCTATCTCTGACACATCTGTGTATAGTGCGCAGTTTTCCTTCTAGGTCGGCGACATACTCAGGTAACGTAGCTAGGTCCGCTATGTCTTCGTTCGGTGGTGGTCTCGTCATGTCGATTGGTAGCCGCATCTCTCTGCCGGTCAACATCATGGATGGAGTGTAGCCGGTAGATTCATGCTGAGAGCTTCTGTAAGCTAGGAGGAACAGAGGTATCAGCTTGTCCCAGGTTCTCTGATTCTCGTCAACAAACATAGCAAGATACTGATTGATGGTCCTGTTATGCCGTTCTACCATGCCGTCTGATTGAGGGTGGAGTGGCGTTGTTCTCGTTTTCTTTATGCCTAGCAAGTCCATTAGGCTCTTCCAGACCTCTGATTCGAAATTCCGGCCCTGGTCGGTGTGAATCTCCAAGGGTACGCCATGCCGTGATATGACATTTTCCATCAGGGCTTCTGCTACGGTCGTTGCCTCTTGGTTGGGGATCGGCGCAACTTCAGGCCATTTCGAGAAGTAGTCCATCGCCACCATTATGTATCTGTTCCCAGACTCTGTGATGGGAAAAGGTCCTGCGATGTCTACGGCAACTCTCTCCCACGGTGTACCTGAGATGTACTGCATCATTTTTCCTCTGGATCGGGTCTTTGGTCCTTTCTTTGAAGCACATTGGTCACACCTTTTGCACCATTCTTCCACGCTTCTTCGGCAGTTTATCCAATAGAAGCGGTCTCTCACTCTGGCAAGAGTCCTGTTGACCCCAAAGTGGCCTCCACTTCTACTATTGTGTAACTCTTGAAGAACACTGTCTATGCACTCACTTGGCACAACGGTCTGGTATATACAGTCTCTACCATCGGCAGTTTCCCATTTTCGAGTGATCATGTCATTCTTTAGACACAATGAGTCCCATTGTAGCCAGTAGCCTTTAACCTCCGCCCCAAACCGGGACACATCATGCCACTCAGGTCTTTTCCCTTTTTGTAGCCATTCTCTAATATTTTTCAAGTCTGGATCTGTCTTCTGTGCGTCTCTGATGTATTCAAGATTTACGTCTAGATCGGTATTATTCTCCTTTTCCGTCACCAGTTGTTTGATCTGATGAGTTACTTTATCGATCTCTTTGTTCTCTTGTCGCTCGCAAAATTTACATTCATGCACTGAACATGGTCTTCTTGACAGGCTGTCTGCATTGGCGTGACTTCTTCCTCTTCGATGTTCAATCCGGAAGTCGTAGCTCTGCAGTTTCTCTATCCATCGGGCTATCTGTCCTTCGGGATTTCTAAAGTTTAGAAGCCATTGCAGAGCCGAGTGATCTGACCTCACGCGGAATGTTCTTCCGTACAGGAAGCTGTGGAAATGTTCGATGGATCTTACAACTGCCAGCAGTTCTTTCCGGGTTACACAGTAATTTCTTTCTGCTTTTCCGAACGTTTTGCTGAAGTAGCCTATCACAACTTCTTCTCCGGCTTGGAGCTGTGAGAGTACTGCCCCAATGCCATACTGGGAAGCATCGGTGTCTAGTATAAACAGTCCTTCGTCCTGAGGATAAGCCAGCACAGGAGCAGTGAGAAGACGATGTTTGAGCTCTCTAAAAGACTCTTGGCAATCTGGTGACCAGATGAACTCGGCCTTATTTTCAGTCAGGCTATGCAGAGGTTTCGCAATGCTGCTGAAGTACTTCACAAAGCGTCGGTAGTAGCTGCAAAGTCCCAGAAAACTTCTGACCTCATGTTTGTTCTTCGGCACAGGCCAGTCTCTTACTGCCTTTATTTTCTCTGGATCAGTTTCTATCCCTTTTTCAGAAACGACATGTCCGAGGAAACTCACTTTCTTCTGGAAGAGGACGCATTTCTTGGGATTGAGTTGCAGATTGGCACCTCTCAGCCTGGAGAAGACTTGCTTCAGATTCGACAGGTGTTCATCGAAAGTCCTTCCAATCACCATGACATCGTCAAGATACACCAGGCATGTTTCCCATGTCAGTCCTCTCAGCACTAACTCCATTAGTCGTTCGAAGGTGGCAGGAGCATTACACAGGCCGAATGGCATGACCTTGAATTGGTACAACCCATTCCCGGTTGAAAAAGCAGTCTTCTCCTTATCCTCTTTATGGAGTTCTACTTGCCAGTAACCACTTTTCAGGTCTAATGTAGAGAACCACTTTGAACCGGCCAATGTGTTCAAAGTGTCGTCGATCCGGGGCAGGGGATAACTGTCTTTCTTGGTGACATCATTCAGCTTCCTATAGTCCACGCAAAATCTCATAGTGCCGTCTTTCTTGGTGACCAAAACTACTGGGGACGACCAAGGACTATTAGACTCCTCGATCACACCATCTTCCAGCATTTCGTTAACCATCGCCTTGATTTCTGATTGCCTGGCAAAAGGCAGTCTTCTCGGCGGCTGTCTAATTGGTCTTGCGTCGCCAGTATTAATCCTGTGTTGCACTAGACTCGTACGACCTGTGATTTTATATTGAGCGAAAATATCGGCCTCCTCCAATACGAACTTCAGGGCCATCTCCATCTCCATATTGTTCAATTGGCCCCATGAATTCTTGAACCGCTCTACTATTTCTACTGGCAGTCTTCTGTCTAATGCAGTGGGTGTCACGTTTTTGGACAACGTCACTCGGTCAATGGGTTCGCAAGTGGCGATAACTTCACCTCTCTTCAATGTGACCCTGTTAGTTTGTACGTTAGCCACTCTTATGGGTATTGTCCTCTTCGGGTCTACTAAGCACCGTGCGACGAGGGCACCATCATGCCTATCTTTCAGGGGCTCCGCTATGAGAGCAGTCATACCATCAAGTTTCTTCTCTAGCCTGGCTCTGACAATCTTCTCACTGTTACCAGGAATCCGTGTATCTTCGTCGACAATAAGTCTCACCCTGGGATTAGCTTCGCCTGCTAGTGGAGATAAATACAACTCTTCGTTACCGATTTTCAAGATCTTATTCTGGAAGTCCACTGAAAGGACATCGAACTCTTCCATTAAATCCAGGCCCAGAATAAATTCGTCGACGATTTCTGCGACAACAGCCCTTACCTGTAGCTCAGTACTGCCCAGCCTAATGTAAACAGTGGCCTCTCCATGCACGGGTATCCTATCTCCTTTTGCTGTCTCCAACACAGGCGGTTTGTTGGTCGTGAGTGCCGACCTGTTTGGCAACATGTCTGGACGTACAACGGATCTAGTGGCACCAGTATCGATGGTGAAACTGCATTGTCTTCCGTCTATGCTGCCAGGTATAACGAGGCTCTCGTGGTAGCGTCGGATAGTGGAGACCTTGACTTTGGGGCCTTGGGACTCGCACGCCAGCTGCCGCCCCCTTACACTGGCGTCAGGTCGTTTCCCTGACGCCGCTCACTGTTGGTATATTCTTGTCTTCTGCGAGCCACCTGTTGGGTTTGTGAGCACTGCCTACTTATGTGTCCTTTCCTACCACACTTGTAGCATTCTATGTCTGACCAATCTGCTTTCGTCCTACGTGCTCCAACCGTTGCAGTGAGCTTGCTTATGGCTTCCTTCATCAACTTGATTTCTCGCCTTAGTTCCTCTGTCGTGTCTGCATGGTCCTCTATCTCCTTCACTTCGCGCAGCCTGTTTCGGCGAGGTTGAGATGCATTCTTGGCTGCTTCAAATTCCAAACCATAAATGACGCAGTCTGTAAGTGTTTTAAACCTTCCGAGCCTCAAAGATTGTTGCATCTCGTTGTCAAGTACCCCATCGATGAAGGTCTGGACGGTTATCTGGTTGACAAATTCTTCTGGGGCTTGGGGATATGCCAGTCGCACAAGTTTCTCCACTTCGGCACTAAATTCTTGCAGCGTCTCATTTGGCTTCTGGACCCTTGACTTTAGTTGTGTCTGGTAGACCTGGCTCATGTACTTGTTACCATATCTCAAATCTAGGGCCTGAATCACTGTTAAGTAGTTTTGCTGTTTCGACTCCGGGATGTTCTGGAGGATTTCTAGGGCTTTACCTCGAAGCGAGAGAATTAGAGCAGTTGCTGCCTGTTGTTCGCTCCACCCATTGCTGAGAGCTGCCGCCTCAAACTGCCTCCTGTACATGGGCCACGATGTTTCTCCGTCAAAAGTCGGCGGCTTCAAGGTTCCATGAGGCTGCTGCACGATTGGCATATCTTCTTCCGGCCGATTTTGAACTGGGGACATTCCAGTAACTCCTCTTGGATGAGTTCTGTCAGTCTGGCCCATCACCTGCTCTGTCAGTTCTCTATGTCTGACTTCTGTGCCTTTCATCATCATCTTCATTTGTTCTTTCAACCCCTCCACTTCTTCCCATCGTTTGTTCAAATCCTCTGTTACATTTTCTACTTTCCTGTTTACCACTCCTATTGTATTTTCCACATCTTCTACTTTCTTGTCCACATTTTCTACTTTCTTGTCCACATTTTCTATTTGTTCGTTGATCTGTTCTATTTCTTCTTTTACACCAACTCTCATATTGTGGAACATACTTCGGAGGTCTTCTCTGTCTTCTTCGCGTTGCTTCTTGAGTTCTTCTTTATCTTCAAGACGCCTCTGTTCCTCCTCTTGTCGTCTTCTCTCGTCTTCTTCGCGCCGTCTTCTTTCATCTTCTTGTCGCCGTTGTTCGTCTTCTTCGCGTTGCCTCTTGATTTCATCTTTATCTTCTTGCCGCCGTTGTTCTTCCTCTTGTCGTCTTCTCTCGTCTTCTTCGCGCCGTCTTCTTTCTTCTTCTTGTCGCCGTTGTTCGTCTTCTTTGCGTCGTCTTCTTTCATCTTCTTGTCGCCGTTGTTCGTCTTCTTCGCGTTGCCTCTTGAGGTCTTTATCATCTTGCCGCCGTCGTTCGTCTTCTTCGCGCCGTCTTCTTTCTTCTTCTTGTCGTCGTTGTTCGTCTTCTTCGCGTTGCTTTTTCAGTAAGTCCATCAACTCTTTGATTTCAGCCATCTTGTCGTAGTCAGTCGATCTGGTGTTTACCATTTACAGCTAGCTTGCTTGTTCACTTCTTCACTCACTTATCCCACACTTCTGACACCAAATTGTTACGTTTTCTCCGGGTTCTGGATAAGTGAGACTTTTAATTTTAACAAAACAACTTTATTTACACTCTAAATATGGATACAATAAAATTTCTAGAATGTCTCTTTCACAAAACACTTAATTTACTGTCTACAATTACTAATCTCCACACAAGTCTCTACACTTACACTGCTTCTTCAAGCCACTACCACATTCTCTTACTGAACTGAACTAACTCGGGCTGGCTTGCTTTCGCTTTTATATACTCGCCGTACCTTCCCCTCCTTTCTAGAGCGTTCCATTCCAGAACGTTCCAGAACCTTCTTTTACTAGAAGGTTCTGTGAATACAGATCGGTCCCGTGTGTATACAGGGGGATGTATATACAGGATGATCCAAATGTGGTCACCACTCCTATGTTACACAAGAGGTGTTCCTCGAACTATAAGATCTCTCTGCGTATACAGGGTGTAAGGGTTTCTCTGCGTATACAGGGTGTATATACAGGGTGTTCGGAATGTGCAGACCTCAGTTATCCGTTCCGACGGGGTACAAGTTGGTAACTTCGTTATTTCTGGTCCTAGAGGGTTGAGACTTCGCCTGTGGGGGGTCACCCCAGACAACCCCAGGGGGTGGGGAGGCGGTGTTGCCAGATTGTGCAAAAATTCCCAGATGTTGGGGAAATTCTGGAGATGTTGCAACACCGCACCTACGTCTATTGAAGTGCTTTGTAACAATATATATATATATATATATATATATATATATATATATATATATATATATATATATATATATATATATATATATATATATATATATATATATATATATAGGGTGTATATAGAGTAGAAATACTTGTTAGTGTTTAAAGTTTACGCCAGTAAATCAGCTAAACGTACAGGGATTAAATTGGTCGAGTTCACTAGGCGCCAACAGTTGAATAGGTGTGTAAAGTATGCGTTCATCAGCCCCGCTGAGCTTTTGTTGGAACTTAACTGTTGTCAATTTGTCAAAACGGAATGACAGACACAAGTTACACAATAGTGCTTGGAGTCAACTGTACGTTCATCAGTCTCTAACTGCTGAAATGTCTCGATAGTCAGCAGATGGGCAATTAACTCAGATCTTGGCGCCTGGTAAACTCTATGTTTAGAAAATCTATATAAGTTCAAACCTGTAAGAATAAAGAATGTAGAAAAATTCACTATACAAATAAGCGCAAATACTTTGTTACGGTGATGTCACATATTTAGATAACACATGAATAGTTTTAAAATCAAGATAGGTACCGAGACGAAATAAAACGTCATTAAACAAAAACTTAACAAAAATGTAGGTTCTATTCATCATGAGCACCATTTTAGATAAAATATGTTCTAATAGGCCTTTCGATTTATGTAATTTTGATTACAAAATTTCATTCTTTGCAATATAGATAAAGATTAGAGCACGTCACTAAATATGTTTTGATTTAAATACAACTTAAGCGAATAATAAATAAACTTAACTCTCTACAAAATACTTAAATAATTCTGTAGACAGGTGACAGTGTTAAATAAATTTTAAGATAACTAACCTGTTGCATATCAGGTCTTTTTGTAAAACTTTGGCCCTTTTTAGCTGGTCGAAAAGCATCACAAACACTGTTTAGTCACCCACTAACACTAATAAAGTCGTAAAGAATAATTTGCACTTGTATATTTAAATTCCTAAACAACACACTACTTTATACGTAGAAGATACAGAGTATCCCACGACGAACTCCCGCGATCCATTTCTCGGAAAATAGCCTTTGGAAAATTTTGAAAATTAGGCAGTTTACTGAAGTCGATGGGGGCAACTCGGCTAAAGTATTCTTAAGATTGTGGCACTTCCGATTATGCACGGTGTTGATGTTAACTTGCTTATTTTAAATAGGATAATCTATATATTGTTACATTTTTAACTTCTCCGTGAAATTTTAGACACATTCTATGTATAATGTCCTATACCGGAGTCCAACCGTTTTTGACATATCTCAAATTTTATGTCAAGAATGACGTTTGCAGGCCTAAACATAACTATCAGTTTATCCTATATGAAAGCCTTTATCATTTAATATAGGTTGGTTTCCTTGTAGAAGCTGATTTACTTTATTATTTTGATAATAAATCAATACAGGAAAATCAAAAACTCATATTGAAAATTGAATTGAAAAAATCGTTGAAACTCTTTTTTCTCAAATAGAAATCCCCTGTTTTTATCATACTATCTTATTTGGCATTAAAAAGAGGGTAACTTTGTATATGGCTGGCTATGTCAAAAATTTGTGGTTTTAGAAATATTGGCAATTTAACATTTTATTATTGTAAAAATGTTATACGGCTTTCAAGTTTTGTTGTTAGTTGGCCATGACGGCTCAAAATAAAACTTTAGAGCACTACAGACACATCACTATTGGTTGTCATTTGACAAATACTTATTGCTAATAATCATGGCGGTGCGATTAAATTATACGCACTAGGATTATTTTTAAGGTGTAAATATTTAGGCGGAATGCAACAAAGTTCGATCAAGAACAGAAACCGAATAGTGTTAAACGAATAATGGAAAATTACAAAACTTTTGACATCGCCAAGACAAAAATCTATAGAAGAAAACCAATTTATCCTACTAAAAGAAAACAATACCTACACAGGGTAACAACTTATTTTAATAAATGTTCAAAATTTCCATTTTGAACTTCCAAACATTTTTTTCCTCTTCGAGTTAGTTCTTCATGGAAGGCCGCTCTAATTGAATTTGGAGATAAGCCTTCGAACGCGCCATTCACCCTTGCCATACAGTCCCCCATCGTTTTCACTGGATTGAAAAAACGATGTTTATTATCGTTCCCCAGATAAAGTAATCCAACACAGTCAAATAAGGAGAACGAGAAGGCCAGAGAAAAGGCCAGTAGTTGGCAATTTACTTTTCATCAAATGTTCTTAGTAAACGAAACCGTTCTGTGGGGTAGGGCGCCATCGCGTTGTTAAAAAAATTGCTTGTGTTCCGCTAGAGGTAAATTGCTCAAATATTGATGATTCATCTCTTCCAGAATATTTAAATATGTATATCTTAAAAAAGTTAATACATAATTTAGAATTAGGAAATAATTTGCAATATATGGTTAATGACTTACCATTCAAGTTTTCTTAATAAATTATATTATATTATATTCTATCAGTTTTTACAGCACAAAAGACTAGCTAGCTATTTTGAAAATTCCGGGTTCTTACTGCATGACGATTTGAATTACTCCAAAAATAAGAATTTTGTGTGTTAAAAAGAACGTTTTTCATAGATTTCGCTTCATCAGTCCTAATTATGCTGTCAAAAAAATCCAGAGTCGTCTTGTATCATCGTTCACATGAATTTACAAAACTCTTTTCTGCGTATCCATTTCTCTCAGATGTTGAACCAAACATATTGAATAAGGGTGGAAGTTGTGCTTTAACGGAATTCTGTGTATCAAGCTCTTCGAAAGTCCTCTCTGCAGAGCTACTTGTCTTAAGGATGGTATTTCTTTTATGAATTTTTGCCTTCACGGTGCCAAAAGTTTTGTAAGTTTCTATTATTCGCCGAACACTCCTCCGCGACGGTTTTTGTTTATCTCGATATCAACAAATATTTGGCACGTTCTTGATAAAACGTGGTTACATTCACCATAATAATAAATAAATTTTAATAATCTTTGTGACTGTAATTCAGTCGCCCCGGCATAATTTTTATAAATAATTGTCAAATGACAACAAATATTGAGGTTTTTGTAGTTCTCGATAGTTTTTTTTGAGAGGCGTCGCCGTCATGATTATATAACGGGGTCAATTTGAATTTATATATATATATATATATATATATATATATATATATATATATATATATATATATATATATATATATATATATATATATATATATATATATATATATATATATATAATATATATATATATATTATTATTATTATTATTGCGTTTATTCAATTAAATTATACAATATGCAATACACAATAAGTCTATGACTTGTGCTGTGTTTTTACAAAATTTAACCGGTTCATCCAAAAAATCATTGGCAATTGTGGACCAAGTTCACTATACTTCAAATTTTGACATTCTAAATGGAAAATATTTCTTACTTTAACTTCCTCCTCTCAATTGTTCTATTGTTACCTCCATTTACCAAAGTTCTTGATTTTTCAACCACGGGTCAACCTTAATAGCCCATATTTTTTTCAAAAATAATAAACTATTCTATGCCGAATGACATCGCTTTGACAGTAATATATGTATGTATCATACCGATAACTCAAAAAGTAATGGGCCGATTATGATCAAATTTGGTGAGTACCTTCCTTTTGAAAGTGGGTTGGATAAGTTCGGTACCCAAGAAAATCGGCCCAGATTTTGCTGGAAAATTTTGTGTTTTCTTTCTAAAAAAAATAATATCTCCGGAAATAACAGAGTAAGGGCAACGAAATTCGGTACGCGTGTTGGTAATATAAAGAGTGAACCATGTACCATAATTTGCATTTCTAAATTTAAAGAGATAAAAGTTATGGGCAGTTAAAAACAATTTGGAGTTTTCCTCAAAACATGTGTTCTGCGAACCCTTAAGTCATTGCCCTTCATTTTACTAAAATATTTACAGAAAATTCATTTCAAATAGACCCTTTCTCTGATGCTTTGGCCGTCGGTTTAGTTAAGTTGATGCTTTCGCTGTACGTTTAGTTAAGTTTATGGTTTAACGGTCTATAATTTTTGGCTAATTTTCGTAGAACAAATTCGTTAATGCATTTTTGCATTTTTTATCGAAATATGATGCATAGAACCGAAGTTGGAAGAGAGTGCAAGCATAGATGTCATATGGGGAGAAATGGAGGAAGCCTTGATAAGGGTCGCAGAAGGTGAACTAGGTCATAAGCGGAAAACACAGAAACACAGTTGGATGACAGCAGAAATCATGGCGCTTTTCGAAGAAAGGAGAAGATGCATAAGTCAAGGATATCCAGAGAGCTATAAACACATCCAAAGACTTATTAGGTGGAAAATAAGAGCGGCAAAGAATGACTGGTTAAAGAAGCAATGCGAGGATATAGAACAACTACAAGAGCTGCACGATGAATTTAACATACACAGAAGATAAAAGAGGTGTCCGGAGTTTACCGGAAGAGATACTTTTCTAATGTAGAAAACGAACATGGGGAAATTGCACAAGACGATCGGCAGCGAAGAGTTATTTGGGAGGAACATATTAACAACCTTTTCGACGATAATAGACCTGACATAGAGGTTGCGGAGGACGTAGACCTGTCTGGACCCCCTATCACCAAAGAAGAAATTGTAAGAACAATACACACGTCAAAGGCCAGAAAGGCAGTTGGCCCGAACTGCATACCTGTCAAACTACTAAAAATACTAGACGACAGGGGAATTTCCGTACTGCACAGAATATTTAACAAGATATATAACATGGGGGAGTTCCCTGCCAAGTGGATTACATCACATTTTATCCCCCTGCCAAAAAAGAGTAACGCAACAAAGTGCGAGGCCCATAGGCTGATCAGTCTAGTAAGCCACACGTTAAATATATTCCTCAAGATTATTTACTACACAATTTCCATAAAATGCGAAAGAGAGGTAGGGTCCACACAATTTGGATTTAGAAGGGGACTAGGTACGTGAGAGGCTAAGAATTAGTAAAATGTTACGTGTGGTCAGTGTTACTATATGGTGTGGAGGGCTGGACGCTGAAGGTGAATACCATGAATAGACTTGAAACCTTTGAAATGTGGACATACAGACGTATACTAAAAGTCCCATGGACGGCCAGAAAAACAAACGAGGAGATCCTAAGAACGGTTGAAAGAGAACGTGAACTGTTGAACACCATCAAGCGCAGAAAAGCACTATGGGCCACGTAATACGGAATGAAAGATACCAATTCCTACAATTAGTAATCGAAGGAAAGATCGAGGGGAAGAGAGGAGTCGGCAGGAAGAGGATGTCATGGCTCACAAACGTGAGAGAATGGACAAGACTAAAAACTGTAGGAGACCTATTCAGCTCCATCAGAAATAGGGAAGAATGGGCACATGTGATCGCGAATATCCATTAATGGATAAGCAATAGAAGAAGAAGAAGATGCATGCTTGTAAGCAAAAAATCTGGACGAAGTAAGTGCGTTTTGGTAGCGAACTTTAACGAAATCCTTTAAATTTCAATAACTCAATTTGCTATTAACCTAAGGTTTGTTGGCTAGGAAACCAACTTTAAGTTTATTTTCGGAAAATTTTTGAACATTTTTAAACAATAAGTAGTTTTGATAAAATATGGTAGATTGTTTCTACTGCATAGGCTATACCAGTAATCAGATTGATGCCTGCTCGCATTTGCTATTAAAAACATTTTAATGAAAATTCACTTCCATAACGCACGTGCTGCGTTTAGACTTTTTTAAATATAAAGTATAGTACTATTCTAGGAATAATTTTTGCTTTTGAAAAAAGCAGCAGCGTATTGTATTTTCATTTCAAATAGTACGCCAAGGTCATATTTATGTGGGTGCGGCTGGTTAAATGTAAAAATGTTTTTTTCCTCCTCAAATATATGTATATAGCCCTAATTTAGACACACCAAATTTCATAAAAATAGATAATCTAGATCTCTTTTTAAATAGCAAGATATGATTTTTTTGCACTCACTGAAAGCACATCTCCTTCTTAGCAACGGCACTATGAAAATGTAATCGGGATTAATAAGAAAAAATCGCAAAAAAAGGTTTCTTAAAAATTACCTTCGGTTGAATTTCATTAATCAATTTATTATCAAGTTACCAATTGAAAAATTGTGATAGTATTTGCAGCTGCCAATTTTAAGCATTGTTTTCTGTCAGTTATATGTAGTTTGTAATACTTTAGAGAGCTTCATATTGGAAAATAGAGAATTTATAGAAATGAATTATTATTATTATTATGGCAGAATTGAGCAAAAAGCTAAGAATTGATATATTAGTGATGTTGGGCTACGGTGACAGAAAGCTTTGTAAAGAAATCTGCATGTTTTTTCATGAGTCTGGCCACAAATTAATGAAGTGTATGTTTCCAGAACACTGAAAAAAATTAACGAAACTGGTATTGTCAATGATAAGCCAAGAATAGGAAGACCAAAAACGGCTGTAGCTGGTAATAACGCATTAGATATATTGTTGTCTTTTTATTAAACCCACCATGTGTCTACAAATTAAGTTACTACATTACACAGCCTTTCAGAAAAATCTGTGGTAACTTTGCTAAAATGGAAAAGAAAGAATTTCACCCATATAAAGTACATCTAGTACAGGAACTTGTAGTTGGCGATTTTTAGAGGCGTGTTGAATTTTGTTATATTATGGCAAATTTAATGAGAAGCCGGACGTTAGTATAAATTATCGTTATTGGTCTCAGCAGAATCCACATTGGATGCTGGAGGCTCAAACCCAACGACCACAAAAAAATTATGTATGGACGGGTATACTAGACAGTAGTAATATTGGGCGGTTATTTATTGAGGGAAATCTAACATCTGAAAAGTATTAAATTTTTTTAAGAGAAGAAATTATACCACAGTGGTTGCAGTGAGCCCAGTCAATGAAGTTTGGTTTGATAAATATGGAGCTCACAATCATTTTGGCAGACGCGTGGGGCAAAATTGGATGAAGTTTTTAGAGAAAATTGAATCAGGCGCTGTGATGCACTTAAATGAACTGCTCGCCCTCTTGACTTGACGCCATGTGGTTGTTTTCTTAGGGTCACTTGAGGAATGTTCTCTACAGAGACAGACCATTAAATCTGGAAGACCTGAAAGCTATAATTGTTGGCCAAACAAGATGAATTGTGTATTCCAGGTTAATTAGTTTAATAAATTTCTTTGAAACGCGAGTTCAATTATGTATTGATAATGGACAGCATTTTGAACATTGAGTAAGTTGACAAATATTGATGCTGTTTTATTTTAGTTTTGTTTTGTCAGTCTCTTTCAGAATTAAAGTTAATAATTAAACCTAGTTTGCCTATCATCTGCAGTGAGTGATTTTACAGCATTTGTTATGTTGCTTATGCGTACAGGATTGGTTTTAAGCGTGCTTCTGTTAAAAAAAACATTTTTGCGATCATCTGCATAATTACATTAGTTTTTTCTCCATTTTTTTTCTAATTGAACCTAATTACATTTTTATAGTGGCGTATCAAGAACTAGACGCTATTTCCGAAATCGCGAAAAAATCATATCTCGCTATTTAAAAAGAAAGTTTTAGTTGCCATAGCAACGAAATTGTTTACGCTATGATAAATTGAAGATCGTCACTTTGTAGCAAAAAATATGTCGAAAAGCTTTTAAGTTTTTTTTTTTTTTTTTGAATAAGGAATATTTCTGTAAATACAAATCCATCCTATACTAACCCTATAAGTATATATATATATATATATATATATATATATATATATATATATATATATATATATATATATATATATATATATATATATATATATATATATATATATATATATATATATATACATACATAAATATGTATATGTAAAATAATATATAAACTAATGTTTCCATCCCAAATATGAGTTCTGTTTCGTTTGAAGAATAGAGTAAATGTTTTCTATGAAATTTCCCTAATAAATAAATTTAACAATATCTCAATATTCTTTGAAATATAACATACTACATAAAACCCACCGCTATCTGCTTTAGGGCCCAAGGAAAAATGATGTACCGTTATTCCCCGTCAACAACCCTTGCAGACGAAGCAGTAAAAAATAACAACAAAGACGCTATTTATAAAACCAGGGACAAGTCACTTGAAAACAGATCACTTACTACCTGCACGAGGTAAAAAAAAATTATATTTATCAGGACTTACACAAATTTCACCAAACAGTTGTCGGGCCTTACACACAATTACGTCTGTTTCAAAAATTGATCACGGAGGTCGCTTTTATCAGTCACTTTTATAGGGCCCGACAGTTTTAGTAACACGAACTCAAAAATACACACATGCATATAGTATGTATATCAGGACATCGTCAGAAAATTAGTTATTTATACTATTTAAGAGGTGGAGAATCCGAAAAACCACGTCTCTAAATTGTCGGGACGCGTGTATGGCCCGACAAGTTGGGAAGACCCGACAAGTCACGTCCATGCATGTGGTTTGTCCTCATAATTATACGGGCGCGCGCGCGCCCACACACACACACACACACACACACACACACACACACACACACACACACACACACACACACACACACACACACACACACACACACACACACACACACACACACACACACACACACACACACACACACACACACACACACACACACACACACACACACACACACACACACACACACACACACACACACACACACACACACACACACACACACACACACACACACACACACACACACACACACACACACACACACACACACACACACACACACACACACACACACACACACACACACACACACACACACACACACACACACACACACACACACACACACACACACACACACACACACACACACACACACACACACACACACACACACACACACACACACACACACACACACACACACACACACACACACACACACACACACACACACACACACACACACACACACACACACACACACACACACACACACACACACACACACACACACACACACACACACACACACACACACACACACACACACACACACACACACACACACACACACACACACACACACACACACACACACACACACACACACACACACACACACACACACACACACACACACACACACACACACACACACACACACACACACACACACACACACACACACACACACACACACACACACACACACACACACACACACACACACACACACACACACACACACACACACACACACACACACACACACACACACACACACACACACACACACACACACACACACACACACACACACACACACACACACACACACACACACACACACACACACACACACACACACACACACACACACACACACACACACACACACACACACACACACACACACACACACACACACACACACACACACACACACACACACACACACACACACACACACACACACACACACACACACACACACACACACACACACACACACACACACACACACACACACACACACACACACACACACACACACACACACACACACACACACACACACACACACACACACACACACACACACACACACACACACACACACACACACACACACACACACACACACACACACACACACACATATATATATAACATTTGTTGTTAATTTCCAATGATTTTTTTTATTTCCTTCATTATGTAATTAAGTATGTATATTATTTCAAAATAAACTATTTTTAACAATATTTCTCCCCAATCATACATTAAAAAAAAAACACAATTTTGCAGCAAATTAGCGTTAAAAATAATGTTAAAAGGTAGGTGTCATCAAGGAGAGGTTGTTTGAAAATATTTATACGAAAAACAAGTTTGCAGCAAATGAGCATTAAAAAATATAGAAAAGTAGGTGCCAAAGAGGAAAGCTTTTAAAAAATATATATATAAACAATTCCTTAACTATAAACATTGAAAGACAATGTTGCAGGAAATGAGCATTAAAAACCAATGTTAAAAAGACTATCATGGCAGCCAGCTTTTTTGATTTATTAAACATTTTCTCATTAACCATACATTTTGAAATACAATTTTGCAGCAAATAAGCATTAAAAATAAATGCCATCAAAGACAGTTTTTTTTAAATATTTGGCAATAATAAAAAAAACATTAAAGTTAATTATAATGTGGTTTTGCTGTTAATTAAAAAATGAAACTAATCTTGTCAATGAATTTTTTCATTACAAATATTTTTATAGGCAAATGTCATTGCAATTTAAACTATTAATACCTTCTACAAAAACAATTATTTGCCCTTATGTATATTTATTTGTATCTAAATAACTCAAACAATTCAAAATGCAATTAAATAAGTCTCCTATAAAACATAAATTTGAATTCATTGATTGTTGTTGCCCTTACTTGGTAAAACTTGTCCATACTGCATACAGACTTGGAGAATACTTCTCTGGCTTCACTGTTGGTTTTTAGTGGTGAAGGACGTAGCCAGCGCGTGAGCTAACTGGAGCAAGTGGCCCTTCGAATTCTGGAAGTTCTAGGATATTCTTCAATGCTTCTGTGACTATAGTTTCGCTGCTTGACAGCTTTTTCAGACAGATTAAAATTTAATTAGTACGAAATCATGACAACTACAAATAAATATCTGTTGCTATGTTATGATATGATGTTTTGATCAAAAAATTTTATCAAATTGAAAATAAAATGAAACACAGATGACAGATGAGGTTTTCAAAATGTCTATGTGATGTATGTCAATATTTAACATAAAAACTAGAACTAGCCTATAATAACTATGATAACAGTTACAACAATAAAATAACTAAACAATAACAGTATAAAAGTAGTCTCTATACAACGAAAAAATCGACATACATCAACTCATTATTTAATTACAACTTTTTTGAAATAATAGTTAAATTTATTTTCTTTGACATTAAAATTAAAATTTCTAGAAGTTTGACCTATGTATATTGCGTTACAATGTGTACAAGCTAATTTATAAACTCCAGCTTTTGTCAAGAAACAAGATTTTTCTTTCGCGTTAAATAACAAATCACGCGTCGTGTTGTAAGATTTAAAAGCTACCTTTGTATTTGTACAAGTGTTTAAAATTTTTGAAATGTTTTCTGAAATGGTTCCAAAATAAGTTATCGAAACGTATCTGTTGTCTTCTTTGTCTCTAATATTTGGATAAATTAAATTAATCGCTAATTTGTATTCTTTTCTCTCTATCATTTTATCTATTATTTTAACAGAGTAGCCATTATTAAATGCTGTTTGCTTAATTATTGCAATTTTTTTTCAAAATTGTTTTGCGACATAGGTATTGAAAATGCACGATGTATCATAGAATGATAGGCTGACAGCTTTTGTGAAAAAGGGTGACATGAATCGTATGGTATGGTTGTGTCAGTGTAAGTTGGTTTCTTATATATTGAAAAGTCAAATGAATTATTATCTAATTTTCTAATACCTTTTTCACAAAAGCTGTCAGCCTATCATTCTATGATACATCGTGCATTTTCAATACCTATGTCGCAAAACAATTTTAGAAACTTCTAGAAATTTTAACACCCGATACAAAGAACATATTTCTGCATTTAGAAATAACCACGCTGACAAATCTACATTTGCAAAACATATTATTGATACCGAACATAGACCTACAATAAATAACCGCATACAACCACTACATTTTTATAATGACAAACGTAAACTAGACTTTTTTGAAGCTTTAGAAGTCAAAAGGCACATACACGACAATAACTACCTTGTTTTAAACGAGCAAACTGATTTAATGAATTCCCCTTTCTTGGATATTCTTCTTTCTAATTAAATATGTCAAAGAAAATAAATTTAACTATTATTTCAAAAAAGTTGTAATTAAATAATGAGTTGATGTATGTCGATATTTTCGTTGTATAGAGACTACTTTTATACTGTTATTGTTTAGTTATTTTATTGTTGTAACTGTTATCATAGTTATTATAGGCTAGTTCTAGTTTTTATGTTAAATATTGACATACATCACATAGACATTTTGAAAACCTCATCTGTCATCTGTGTTTCATTTTATTTTCAATTTGATAAAATTTTTTGATCAAAACATCATATCATAACATAGCAACAGATATTTATTTGTAGTTGTCATGATTTCGTACTAATTCAATTTTAATCTGTCTGAAAATGCTGTCAAGCAGCGAAACTATAGTCACAGAAGCATTGAAGAACATCCTAGAACTTCCAGAATTCGAAGGGCCACTTGCTCCAGTTAGCTCACACGCTGGCTACGTCCTTCACCACTAAAAACCAACAGTGAAGCCAGAGAAGTATTCTCCAAGTCTGTATGCAATAAATTTGAATGTCTACATTAATTACATAATATTTATGTTCTCTATATAGTTTATGTTATGGGAGGAGCATAAGAAATAAGAACACTCCCATTGGTCTGTCTATGACACTTCACACAGTCAGCCAGACAAATACTGAAAAAATGATCTTTCTGCCTGTATGGAGTCGATCTATTGTTGTGTCGCGCAGAACCACTGTCGCGCTAATCGACGACCTCGTGTATATATATATATATATATATATATATATATATATATATATATATATATATATATATATATATATATATATATTAACAAAAACGTATAAATTATTTCTGAGACACGGGGTGTTGAAATTTGAACAAAAAGGATTTTTTCGTCACTATGTCTAAAACCGCTCTCACATTTTTTCAAATTTTGTAGATGCAAAGTCTGCATAAAAACACATTTCTTTTAAGAAAACGATTTTAAATTTTTTATCAATGGTGTCACATGTTGACATGCCCCAAAAATCAAACGAATGATAGAGCACTGTATTTTTCAAAATGACTATTATTTTTATAATTGTCCTCTAACTTCTCATAAAAATGGTTCTTTCATTTTTTTTCGTCCGGCGGACGGTTTTTGATTTAAAACAAACATTTGCTTGTCCCTCTGAGATTTTTTCTTTTAGTCTCAATTTTAGAGTTTGTGGTAACCAAAGCGTCTAGGCTAGATTTTTATGTTTTATAGTAGCTATTATTTATCCTGGAAATATGTAGTTTTACATGTGATTTGCATCTACCAAAATTGAAATAAATATAGAGCGGTTTTAGAGATATTGAGGAAAAACATATTTTTTTCTCAAATTTGAACACCCTGTATCTCAGAATTTTCCTTAAAATCATCCAAGAATGATCACTTTTAAGAATCAGAAACACCCTGTATGTGTGTGTGTGTACACCTATATCTACAGTTTCTAATGCTGTAAAGATGATTTTGAGAACCTTATTTTTTGCCAACAGTTAAAATATTATAGGTATAGCTATCTGTGTCGTTTAATATTATAAAGCTCACGTGTATTACAAAGATATTTAGGCGAAAATCGTAAAAACAATGTAGGTAAGTAAACTTTAGTTGTTTCTACCTAAATGCCAAGAGGCGTGAGTGATGTTATTTTTATAAAATTCAATCAAACAATTAAAAATCCAAATAAACATATAGGTTACTGTTTTACTTTGACGTTTCATGTAACTGTCTGTATCTAGGTATAAGGTACCTATTTTAAGATATTATGCCTTTATTTGTAACGATTGGTGCATTATAAACTGCCATCGAAGTTTGAAAATAATTTTGTGTAAAATACCAAAACTTGCTTCCAAGACACAAGAAAGCTTAGGTAATCAGAATCAGTTTATGAAATATCATGTCAAGCAAGTTTTAATAAGTATAAAAGTAAGAAGTTATATAGAACGACTTAGCATTGTAATACCTGTAGGGATATAAGGTAGGAATATAATATTTGTGAATTCGATAATACTTCACAATGACATATTTGAAATTGTCTCCTGTTTAAATAAATAGATAATGGAAATAAACCTAAGTTGAGATATTATTGATGAATGCTTAATTTGAGAAAAGGCAGTAGGATAGGTATTCCAGCTAAAACTTTAAGTTTTTGACTAATATACATTTCTAACATAAATTTCATTACTGTATAATTGCGAAAAATAATATTCAAAAAAAAAACCTGTAATTAAGCGTATAAAAGCTTCTAATTAACAAAAACGTATAAATTATTGGGAGATAACTAGTTTAGAGGTAGGCTTAGGTAGGGAGCATGCAAAAGCTGAAAATTCAATTATAATTCCCTTTATTTCTCAAAGTTTTAGTGACTAGGTACTAAATTGACATTTCATAACTAACAATCGCAAAGTGATGACTGAACTGCTCGACGCCAGCTTCATAGAAACAGCATTGAAACGGGAAAGCGGAATCCGAATGTACGTTAGCGAGTACAGTGTATGTTGCTAGGCAACGTCTACGCATCTGACGATTTACACATAAGGTTCACTCATGATATAATGACTTTGTATCATGAGGTTCACTATTCGTTATTGGTCAAGCCTTGCTACTAAGGATATTGAACATCTACAGAAGATAACGTTGTTTGATGTTTCTGAGCCCTGCTAATAATTTAAAAATATTCAAGTAATGATACATTAGCCCACCACACGGATATTTTTACAACTACCACTTTGAATCCTGCTCTTAATGCTTTGAAGGATAGCGGGTATTTGATACATGATTCTGGTGTAGAATCGCCTGATCTATTCTAAAATGACAAAAAAAAGAGTATTACTGCCATTAAGAAAAATAAAGTTACTGTCCACTTCCAGTACAGCTGGTTGCGCTACATTTTTTTGATTCACTTAAGTGAACAGAGTGTAGCATGTTTATTAATCGGACGAAGTTTCATAATTTTCTGTTAACTCGTTTCGACACAATAAAGCACTAAATGCACCGTATAGCCCGCTACTAAAGTACACAGGTCCCGTCGTTTTTTATGACTGTGTTGAAGGATAGCGGGTATTTGATACACGATTCTGGTGTAGAATCGTCCGATCTATTCGAAAATGACAAAACAATGTATCACTGCCATTAAAAAAAAAAGTTACCGCCAAGTTCCGGTACAACCGGTGGCGCAATTTTTTTTTGGATTTACTTACGTGAACAGAGCGTAGAGTGTTTATTAATGCGGTATGATACATGATTATGCTGTAGAATAACAAGGTCTCTTTGAAAATGACCAAAAAATGCATCACTGCCACTACATGCTTGATTTAGCTGAAAATCAGCTATTTTTATTTGATTAAAAATTTTGTTTTTAGTCAACTTATTATCTTTCAAATTTTTTGAGATTGTATCTTTACATTGTTCCTGAATAAAGTTTTTTGAAGATTAGGGTAATTTTTTATTTCCTGTTTCAATGCTAGTAATTCTATCTACTAGTTGCTTAATTTAACTGCAAATCAGCTTTCTTTAAAACTTTTTCAACAAAAAATAATTTAATGAATTTGTTAGGTAATACAAAAGATAAGGATAAAGTCACTGAAATGTCAGGTATCTCTATCAGATAAGTTTGAAAGATTGTAATCTTAAATACGTTGGGCGGACTAGAATAATCATTGAAACTAGATTTGACCCTAGAATACAGGACTGTTTTGCCAAACGTAATTACGGGACTATTGTAAATTTCACTACTCAATTAAAAAAGTGTATTTTTTTTCCATCAAATTTTATTTAAAAAAATACAAAAAGATAGTAAGACTTTTTATTATAAAAGCAGTAAATTTTTTATTATTATTACTTTTCAGAACCTACTGTGCAAATAACTCCTCTGTGTTCTCTGCACATCGGCTTTTTGCACTCCTTACAATAATCAGTCGTCATGTGCCTTTTTTGCTTGGACAGTAGAAACCATTCGTCCTCTTCTTTTTCTGGGGTGTGTGGCAACTTCTTCATTTGATATACCAAAGGTTTCAGCTATATCTTGATGGATATTTCGACATAAACTTGGGTTGTTATATCGGGGGCTGTGGTCCCCTAGCCGGGTCATGCGATGGTCGTTCTCTCGACTGATCGACGTGCGACTAAGCTACTGGACTCCAAGAGACTGGCTCCACGTGCCACTCCTGGCGCGACTGTCGGCAATGGGAATAACGCCCACGGCTGATCGCCAAAGTCTCAATCCTTCTCACACACGCATACGAACACAGACACAACACACATAGATCAGGTTGAGGGCTTCGGCGTGGTCTCCGAGCGGAGCCTGCTCTGGACTGGCAGCGCTGTGCAAACCAGGTCCGGCACACCTGGCGCCGTTTGGACAGTAGAGGGGCCCACCCTTGCCTTGGCCGGTGTAGCGGGCTGCCCTATCATTCATTCGAAAAATGTTCAATCATGTCAGCAGCACCGGGTAGCTCCAGAACAGGGGGTTAGCTGCACGCTTCGGGTCGCCACGGCGTGGCCGCAGAGCCGCACTTAACGGAATCAAGTCTCATCATGGATGAAGCGCCGGGGCGCAGTGGGGTGATCTCCCGTATCGATCTCACCAATCCATAAGCACACCCTCACACATACAATTTTAGCAACCATGAACAGACACCTAAGAGAAGATGGTAACGTGCCAAAGACCAGCTAGGAGGTGGAAGGTAGAGATATCCCTGCCTCTCCAAGTAGCTCCAGCAGGGAACTGGAGGAAACGCTCCTCCGCTCTCCCGGCGTGGAACCACACGGTTCCGTCGGGGACACTGCTGCCAAGGGGAGCGAACTTTGTCGGCTGCGAGTCCGGCCGGGCCCATGGGAGGGGCCGAAGACTAGGAGTCGCGAAGGAAACGTAGGAGGGAAAAAAAACAGTGGAGAGCCCAGAAAGGAGGAGCTGCGGCAGCGGTGTCGTCAGGGGGGTGTTGGCCCTTCAGAGGCGCAGGCTGCTTCGGCAGGGGTGGCTTCGCAGGATGTGCAGCCGCCGCAAATCCCTTCTGCCTCTGCGGCTGGTCGGGCTGCTTCCGAGCCGGGTGACCCCTCAGGGATCGTCAAGGCTGGGTGGCTGCCAGATCGGGCGGCCTGGCGACAGGTGCGACGACGGCACCGTGAGGCGAGAGGTAATGTACTAAAAGAGATTGTCCTGCCGACGGGAGAGGGTCGCAGAGTGGGGGAGGGGCCTAAAGGCTCTACCCCCGCGGCGCCCCCCGGGCGTTCAGCAGAGAAGCAGAAGCAAAAGAGGGATAAGGCGCAGCCGAGCCCACGGGGCGAACGCGGCCACCGGCGCAGGTACGACTATCAGGCTCTCCGGTGTCGGGGCCGACAGGCTGGCCCAAGTCAGCTGGAGACGCGCCCGCCAAGCGTCCAAGGGCGGAAAAAGAAACACCGCCGGAGAGACGGGCCAAGAAAGTTAACCGCGGGTGTGCGCCGGCGGCTGGGGGGAAGCGGATAATGTGTCCCCACTCCTGCGAGGGAGGGGCGCTGCCGCGACCCTGGCCGCTGGGGCGGGTCCTGGCCCCTCGGGAACGTCAGGTCCGGCGGGTAGAAGGGATATGCAGGTGGTCATCACCTCCAACCGGGGGGATGGCGTAGTCCTGGCGGAAGAGGCGGAGCCAATAAGGAGGAGTCTGGTGGCGGGGATGTTGGACGCCATGTCGGTATCCGACGGGGAGTTACAGCTCCGCTTCCTTAACTCGGGGATAGTTGATCCAGGGTGGTTCTTGGTGACCTCCGAGGATGACGAGTGCCTGAGTTGGCTTCTCAACGGCTGGTCCGGGACGGCGGTGGGGGAGATCGCCTCCAGCGCCGTAAGGGCAGGGGGCGCTCCATAGATCGGCTTTTGGCTCAGAAGTCAAGAGGTGGGCCTAGAGGATGTTGTCAGGATACTTGCGCTCCAGAACCGCTCGCTCAATTTTGGGCAATGGCGGCACCTGGAGACGGCCGGAGGAAGGGCTTGGCGTCTGGTCTTTTCGGTGGGGCCCGGGGTGGCTCGCGAGCTGGATGTGCAAGGCTGGCGGCTGTATTTAGAGTTGGGCATAGCCGGGATGCCATTGGGGAGCTGGCAAAGCTCCTCGCAGGCGGCCCAAGCAGCGTTGTGTTCATCCAAGAGCCTTATGTGTATAGGAAGCAACTGAGAGGGCTTGGAGGAATATGCTTCAACATCCTAGTTGGCGGCGAAGCAGAGGAGGAACAACCTAGGACATGCATACTGGCGTCGAGGGATCTGGACGTGATGTTGCTGCCACAGCTCGGGTCCAGCGACGCCACAGCAGCTGTCCTGGAGTATAAGGTAAGTAATATAAGACTTTAAGGTTATGATGTGCAGCCTTTATGTTCCCTACGATCGGCGGGGGCTGCCTCCGTCAGAGAAATTTGTGCATATCATCGATTTCGCGAGGGAACATGGGTTACAACTGATAATAGGCTGCGATGCCAATTCTCACCACAGACTGTGGGGCAGCACAAATACCAACCCACGTGGTGAGGCTCTACTGGAGTATTTGGCTACAACGAACCTAGAGGTATTAAATAGAGTTACAGCTCCAACGTTTGTCAATCGCATCCGGCAGGAGGTGATCGACATCACGTCAGTGAGCAGAGGAATACGGAGGATATATCTAACTGAAGGGTGACAGAACACATATCAATGTCTGATCATCATATGATCAGCTTTGAATTGGACGTAGACCGTGAGAGCACTCCCCCCAGGAGAAATCCAAGGAAGACCGACTGGGATGCCTATGTAACAGGCCTCGGAAGGTCACCAAGGAGCCCAGGGGGAGAAGAACTCTCTACAGAGGCATTAGATAGAGGTTGAGGCCCTAGAAGGTAGAATAATGGCAGCCTACAAGGCCGCGTCACCACTTAGGGGGGAACCATCCATCAAAGTCAGATGGTGGAACAGACATCTCGCGTACTGCGCGGGCGGACTCGGAGGGCCTTAAACTGAGCCATCCGAGAATCGAATGAAGCGGCCTGAGACGAATTAAAGACTGCCAGAAGGGAGTTTAAGAAGGAACTGCGACAGAGTAAACGAGCTAGTTGGAGCGCGTACTGCTGGGAAGTCAACTCCCTGCCGGACGCAGCCGGGCTGGTAAGGGTATTCAAACAGGAGGTAGGCAGTAATGTAGGATCCTTAAGGAAACCAGCGGGGGAAGTCGATGGAAATGCTGTGACAGAGGTGGAAAGGGCCCTACACTACGGGGAGAGCACATTAGCTGTGTTCTTCGATGTGGAGGGGGCCTTTGATAAGGCAAGGACGTATACGGTCTGTACCGCCCTACAGGATAGGGGAACGCCGAGGTCCCTAATAAGCTGGGTGGCGAGCATGCTGGAGGACAGGAGAGTTTCGCTGACCTTGGGGGGCCGGGGGCTGGACGTTGGGGTGACAGGCGGCTCTGCTCAGGGCACCTGCCTTTTGCCCCATCTATGGTGTATGGTCATCGACGGCCTCCTGAAGCGACTCTCCGAGAATGGCTTCTACGCCCAGGCTGATGATGGGCTGGTCTTAGTCACCGGCAAATTCATCGGCGTCGTCTGTGAGTACATGAAAGCTGCCTGTAGCATAATCGAAAGGTGGTGTGGTGAGCAGGGACTCTCTGTAAACCCGACGAAGACGATCCTATTTACCAAGAGGAAGGTAGAGGGGTTGAGGGCGCCCGTGATGGTGGGAAAACCTTTAGCTTTAGTGTGGGAGGTCTAATATCTGGGGGTGATCCTGGACCCCAAACATGGGGGTCGCAATTCGAACAAGTAGTGAGGAAGGGAGTAGCGATCCTCTGGCAGCTGCGTCGTGTGATAGGGAGGACCTGGGGACTCAATCCTTGGATCCTTCATTGGATCTATACTGCGATCGTCAGGCCGAGAATCCTCTATGGGGCGTTGTTCTGGTGGTGCGGTGTGAACCAAACTACCAGCAGGAAGCTGGCCAAACTCCAAAGGCTGGCAATCCTGGGTATCACAGGCGCTATGAGGACGACACCCTCAGCTGCACCAGAGGTCCTGTTGCTGCTGCCACCGCTTCCCATTTGTATCAGAAGGGAGGCTATGGCGTCGCATCTCAGAATGCAAGACTCAGGAAACTGGTGCGGAGAGGGAGCAGTAATAGGGCATACAAGAGTCACCAAGGAGGTGGAAAATGAAATCCCGATTTCTGCCATAAAGGTGCGGGATGCCGAGGACGATATTAGGTTGACTAGGCCATACACCCTCAGGATCCCCAGTAGGGATCAATGGAGGGAAAATGAGGTTGCATTCCAGCCCGCAAGCCTGGTCTGTTTCACCGACGGATCCCAGCTGGAGGACCAACAATTCTCCGGGACAGGAATATACATCGAGGGTCTGGGGGTGCGCGAGAGTTATGCTCTTGGCACATATACCACGGCATTCGAAACAGAGGTGTATGCATCCTGTCTGTGGTCAATAGATAGAATGTGAAGTGGAGTCCCGAGAAATGTGTGTACATCTGCTCAGATAGGCAGGTGGTCCTCCGGGCAGTCTGCGCGGCCAGAATCAGGTCAACACTGGTTCAGGAGTGTGCTGACGCCCTCAGAGGACTAGCCAGGACAAAGGAGGTGCAACTGGTGTGGGTTCCGAGACACTGTGGCATAGCGGGGAATGAGGTGGCGAATAATCTCGCAAGACTCGGTTCCCGGCGGCCGTTCTGTGGCCCGAAGCCTGCGATAGGCATAAGTAGGAAGACAGTCTCTGTCGCCTAAGACAGGTGGACCGAGGAAGCAATGGAGAGGCACTGGGGGTCGGCTGGTCGCTGCAGGCAGGCGAGGGACTTCGTGGAGGGGCCGGACAGAGATAAAGCAGTCTGGCTACTCGGAAGGAGTCGACGTACGCTTCGCCGCATCCTTGGGGTGCTGACAGGCCACTGTGCCTTTAGAAGACACCCCACATTGATAGGTGTAGAGAGGGATCCCATTTGCCAGGAATGCGGCGAGGATGAAGAAACATCCTACCACTACCTGTGCAAATGCCAGGCTTTTGGGAGTCTTCGAGCAGAATTGTTCGGATCGAGGACTCTGCGGAGGAATCAGGTAAGTACCGTCCAATTGAAGACTGTCACGACCTTCATCTCGAGGTGATTTGGTGACAGAACCGAGGAAGAGTAGAGCATGGTTGCTGGGGTTGGCAAAAAAAGGCCCATTTTGGCCTACTTGCTTTGAGTTGGCCTCCCCACCACTGCTACTACTACTGGGTTGTTATATCTATGAAACATCCACAGTTTGGCAAGGCAAACACTTGAAGCTGGAGTTTGACCCCTTTTAACATTTTTTCTTTCTTTAACGTCAGTCTATTTCCGCGACTATGGCCATTCAGCGACGCCAGGAGCAGTTTTACCTCACTATCCTGGAAATTTTGCCAAACCCCTGCCTTTCTGTAAGGAGGCTAGCGACCTTTAACGTGCCTAACATCGTACGGAGCGACGGCTTTATGCCCCCTCTGAAGGGCGGAACGTGCAGGCATTCAACTTATTCAAATACAATGCCATAATCTCGGTTGATGTTAATATTACACTATGTACTGAAAAAGTAAAAAGACAATGCTGGGATCGAACCCAGTACCCTTCGGTTCAGAGGGACATGTTCTTACCACTGAACCACTGAGGCTCTTTAACATATTAAAAGTGTATATAACATAAGAATTTATGCCGGCCATATTTAGTGATCATCTTCGTGTTTTCTACTAGAACTCATAGCACATTTCGTGCAGATACAGTCTCTATTTTTTTTTAACACTGTGTTATTTGGAGCTGGCGTGACAACATACTACCTGGTTCCGCAACTAGGTGGCGGCACGTCCACAACTCACTTAGTATTTTAAGGCTGGCTATACTATAGCCGTATTACTTTTGGTGCCTTTTTGCTACAATTAGTATGCCGTACTGAAGAGCTCTAATGAGAGCGAAACCGGTCTACGGTTCTAATTGTTGCGAGAATGCATCTAGTCTTACATACTTTGTCCCTATATTGGGGTAGAAATGGACCAGGGCTGACAATTTTCTAAAATGTTAGTTAGTTGTATACAGTCTCTATTTTTTTTAACACTTTGTGTTATTTGGAGCTGGCGTGACAACATACTACTTGGTTCCGCAACTAGGTGGCGACACGTCCACCACTCACTTAGTATTTTAAGGCTGGCTATACTATAGCCGTATTCCCTTGGTGCATTTTTGGTACAATTAGTATGCCATACTGAAGAGCTCTAATGAGAGCGAAACCGGTCTACGGTTCTAATTGTTGCGAGAATGCATCTAGTCTTATCAAATGAATTATAACGAAATTTTATGAAAAGTTTATTTTAAATAGAGCAAACAAATCTAGCTACAGATAACTTTAATCAATATGTCTAAATGATTAGTTACAAAAATAAAAACTATCCTATAAGATGAAAAATCATTATAATTAAAAGCCTTAAGCAAACAAATTTTGCATACAGTTTTGTTGTGAAATATGTAATATTAACTCTTACAATTCTTGGTTACTCATAGCTTTAGCCCATGCTCTTACTCGTTTTTCATATTCCAGGCGATTTTGACTGAAACAGAATAAAAATAAACAGTTAATAGACATAGCAAATTCTAAAATTGGGAAAAAGAATCATGCGGCAAAAATAACAATACTTGTGATCATCATACAACACAATTTAATAAATTGTTTGATAAAGCTATTGAAATTTACATTATGACAAACTTGATATTTTTAATAACCATCCCATATTACAGATACTTGAAGAGGTCTAAAAAATGTCGGGAGGCAGCAAGTGCATTACCCTAGTGAATTTTCATAAGAATTGTCCACTATCAGTACTATTATTCCAGTAATAACTAGAACAAACACTTTAAATTTAAACAGACCTTAAAGATTGGAATTAAAGTGCCTAATACAGGCTCACCTGAAGAACTTTTCAAAAGTTTCACAAGCAATCTCTATATTCTTAAAAAAAAAGTTTTAATCTTGTGTTCTAGCTCCTTTTGAGACAAATTCCCAAAACTGAATTTTCTATGAAGCTAAAAAATTAAAATTTGGTATCCTACTATCTAAGTACAGTAGGCCCCTTTGAAAGAAACCTTTATCACAAATTTTACTAAAGCTACAAGCGCTTTCTAAAAGAAAACTTAATTCATATTTAAAAAAATAAAGTATCTGCCAAATTATAAACGTGGCAGATATTTTTCCAGCAATAACAGTTTTAGAAAACAAATTATTCTTTTTTATCAACAATTAAAAAAAATTGCTGAAATTTATAATTCTAGACTTAAAGGTGACAAAGTTATCCAGGTGTTTTAAAGAAAAATGATATCTTCGTCCAAACGTATGAAACTTGGACAATATTGTTTCTACCAAATATTAAAGTTAGTCAAATAACACAAAACGTTAATGTGGATCGTCCCGTCGAGTTTAATTATGAGCTGAACACATTACCGCTCGACCAGCAGAGCTTCGCAACCAGTGTTTGTTCACACGGTATTATTCCCGTCCTTAAAACATTAATCTTTCCATGCTACATTTCAATCTGAAACTTTAATTGGGGCCGTTCATCAAGCTACAAATACAGTGTATTTTAAAAATGTATTGAATCTCCCACTTAAAAAGCATTGCTTTTTACAATCACATAAGTATTAATTTCATGTTATCTGTACTTTCACATGGTCACAGCATAAGGAGCAATGGTTGTGGCAGTGGCATGGTGTTGAGAAAGGTGTTCGAGTGTTCGGGATTTTAGTGTAGTATGTTTTACCCGTATTATTACGCCGGAGTAAGCGAGCTGGTTGGCGCGCGTACTGCGGGGAAGTCAATTCCCTGCCTGACGCAGCCAGGCTGGTAAGAGTACTCAAACAAGAGTTAGGTAGTAATGTAGGATCTCTAAGGAAACAGGACGGGAGCTGGACAAGCACCGGTGAGGAGACCCTGCGTCATCTCGCCGAAGTTCACCTTGAGGGCGGTGGAGCCGTCACGGAGGCTGCCGAACCGGGCCGGTGGACAGTCCCGAATGCGGACTGGCAGCTGGCGGAGGAGGTGGTCACAGATGGCTCTATAACCTGGGCGGTGAGCGAGTTCGCTCCATTCAAATCCGCAGGCTGCGATGGGATTTTTCCAGCCCTGCTCCAGAGGGGCCTGGATATACTGCTTCCCAACATAAGGGAGGTTTTTCGGGCCAGCCTGGCGTGGCGCTACGTCCCAAAGGCCTGGCGCCGGGTTAGGGGGGTCTTCATTCCCAAACCGGGAAGGGAGGACTACACGCTGGCCAAGGCGTACAGGCTAATCAGCCTAACATCCTTCCTACATAAGGCATTGGAAAAGTTAGTAGATAGGTTTATGTTAGGAGGGATCCTCAAGGATCATCCCTTCCACAAAGGTCAGCACGCGTACCAGCGGGGGAAATCGACGGAGACGGCGCTCCACGCTGTGACGCGGAAGGTGGAAAGGGCCCTACACTACGGGGAGAGCACATTAGCTGTGTTCTTCGATGTGGAGGGGGCCTTTGATAAGGCAAGGACGGATACGGTCTGTAACGCCCTACAGGATAGGGGAACGCCGAGAACCCTAATAAGCTGGGTGGCGAGCATGCTGGAGGACAGGAGAGTGTCGCTGACCTTGGGGGGCCGAGGGCTGGACGTTGGGGTGACGGGCGGCTGTCCCCAGGGCAGCTGCCTTTCGCCTCATCTATGGTGTCTGGTCATGGACGGCCTCTTGGAGCGGCTCTCTGAGAATGGCTTCTACGCCCAGGCGTACGCTGATGATGGGCTGGTCTTAGTCACCGGCAAATTCCTCTGCGTCGTCTGTGAGTGCATGCAAGCTGCCTGTAGCATAATCGAAAGGTGGTGTGGTGAGCAGGGACTCTCCGTAAACCCGGCGAAGACGGAGATGATCCTATTTACCAAGAAGAGGAAGGTAGAGGGGTTCAGGGCGCCCGTGATGTTTGGAAAACCTTTAGCTTTAGTGCGGGAGGTCAAATATCTGGGGGTGATCCTGGACCCGAAACTAACATGGGGGTCGCAAATAGAACGAGTTGTGAGGAAGGGAGTAGCGACCCTCTGGCAGCTGCGTCGTGTGATAGGGAGGACCTGGGGAGTTAATCCTCGGATCCTTCATTGGATCTACACTGCGATCGTCAGGCCGAGAATCCTCTATGGGGCGTTGGTCTGGTGGTGTGGTGTGAACCAAACAACCAGCAGGAAGCTGGCCAAAATCCAAAGGCTGGCTATCCTGGGTATCACAGGCGCTATGAGGACGACACCCTCAGCCGCGCTAGAGGTCCTGTTGATGCTGCCACCGCTTCCCATCTGTATCAGAAGGGAGGCTATGGCGTCGCATCTTAGAATCCGGGACTCAGGTAACTGGTGCGGAGAGGGAGCAGTAATAGGGCATGCAAGAGTCGCCAAGGAGGTGGAAAAGGAAATTCCGATTTCCGCCATAAAGGTGAGGGATGCCGAGGACGATATTAGGTTGACTAGGCCATACACCCTCAGGATCCCCAGTAGGGATCAGTGGAGGGAAAATGAGGTTGCATTCCAGCCCGCAAGCCTGGTCTGTTTCACCGACGGATCGCGGCTGGAGGACCAGCAATCCTCCGGGGCAGGAATATATATCGAGCGCCTGGGGGTGCGCGAGAGCTATGCTCTTGGCGCATACACCACGGCATTCGAAACAGAGGCGTATGCTATCCTGTCTGTGGCCAATAGACAGGGTGTGAAGATGAGTCCCGAGAAATGTGTGTGCATTTGCTCGGATAGCCAGGCAGTCCTCCGGACAGTCTGCGCGGCCAGAATCAGGTCACCCCTGGTTCAGGAGTGCGCTGACGCCCTCAGAGGGCTAGCCAGGACGAAGGAGGTGCAACTGGTGTGGGTTCCGGGACACTGTGGCGTAGCGGGGAATGAAGTGGCGAATAATCTCGCAAAACTCGGTTCCCGGCGGCCGTTCTGTGGCCCGGAGTCTCTGTCGTCTTAGACAGGTGGACCGAGGAAGCAATGGAGAGGCACTGGGGGTCGGTTGGTGGCTGCAGGCAGGCGAGGGACTTCGTGGAGGGGCCGGACAGAGGTAAAGCTGTCTGGCTACTCGGAAGGAGTCGACCTACGCTTCGCCGCATCCTCGGGGTGCTGACAGGCCACTGTGCCCTTAGAAGACACCTCACATTGATAGGCGTAGAGAGGGATCCCATTTGCCAGGAATGTGGCGAAGATGAAGAAACGTCCTACCACTACCTGTGTGAATGCGAGGCTTTTGGGAGTCTTCGAGCAGAATTGTTCGGATCAATGACTGCAGAGGAATCAGGTAAGTACCGTCCAATTGAAGACCGTCATGGCCTTCGACTCGAGGTCGAGGCGGTTTGGCGACGGAACCGAGGAAGAGTAGAGCATGGTTGCTGGGGATAGGGAGGAATGAGGCACCTTGGGAAACCACCAATGTCAGATACATGTTACGAATACATGATTCAAGTTACACATGGTTGCTGGGGTTGGCAAAAAGGGCCCATTGTGGCCTACTTGCTTGGCGTTGGCCTCCCCACCACTGCTACTACTACTACCCGTATTATTTAGTCCTGTGGTATGTATCAATCTACACATGGCAATTAAGTAGTCCGTCTTTGTCAGGCATTGGATTTTAATCACTTAAGTGGTTTTAGTTCATGTCTTTCATATTTTATTATAAATTTGGAAAAAAGCTCCAAATTTTGTGAACCAAGTTACTTCAAATTTACAACAGAGGTTTATTGACACCATTTTTAGCTACATGTAAAGTCTTATTTAAGTTACTCTAATACTTTAAAAATATAGTGTTTTCAAAAACATTTTTCTATATTTTTGGAGGAAAAAATGACTGTTGTAGCTGATGGCTTATCATCGTCATCGTTGCATGGTGGTGAACATACTTGTAGTTCATTTGCAACCATTGTTCTGCATTTGAACTACTACAGATATTTATATTCTTTGGCCTCGTCATAATTTTACTTTTCGCGGTGTTTGACATTTCTGATGTTCTGCTTAATATACGTAATATAGGTTATGTGGTAATCCTCAATCTTAATACAAGACTTCGCGCATATTTGGACGTGTATCGAAGCTCCGTTCGGCTGTTTGAAATGTCACAAAGCGTTGCCACGTCCTATTCCAGAATCAATAATTATATTAAATCACTTAAAATAATTTTTATTCACTAATAAAATACCACTGTACTTTGAAGCATAACATAATAGGATTTGTGTACTTTGAAACATAGCTCTTATTCTATTGTGTTTATATTGATTTGTTTGTATTTTTATTTTAATGTCGCCCTGTTTCCACGACTATGGCCAATCAGCGACGCCAGCAGTTCCACCATACCATTTTGTACATTTTACCGAATCCCTTCAATGTATAAGGAGCTTACAGATATTTAACGTGTCAAACATCGCATAGTACACGGGACCGGCGTTATTACGCCTGCTACCAAACAACATTAAACTTGCTCAAAGACAATGCCACGTACTGGTTTTACTGGGATTTAAAGCTGCAACCTTTGGCTCCAGAGGCACACTATTACCGGTGCACCACCATAGCTGTTGCTCTTATTAGAAGTGCATGGTCATGTGCGGAATTTAGAAGTAATGTACTGTACCACCGTATCTCCAGAGCTATGATTAGAATGCAGTATATGTTAGAGAAGTACTATTATTAAATAAAAACAGTCATATAAAATGCTGCCAGCTATATAAAAACCGCATGAAACGTAAAGCAGTCGATCCCGTTTACTATGCGATGTTACGACACGTTAAATATCACGTTTCTTACATAAGAAAAGAGGTTCGACAAAATGGTGAGGTAGTGAAGAAAGTGGTCCCTGTCGTCGCTGATTCTCCATAGTTGTGAAAATAGACTGACTTAAAGAAATAAAATGCGATAAAGACTAGATATACCATTTTCAAAAATGATTTACTTAAGAAATCAATCTTGCGACAGTAATGTATTATTGGATTATATTTGTATTCTGTGTCTTTAACGTCGGTCTATTTTCGCGACTATGGCCGATCACCGGGGAGCAGTTGAACCTCACTATGCTGGAATTTTTTTTAACCTCACTATGGTTTAAATTTTGCCGAATCTGTTGCTTTCTGTAAGAAGGGTTTGGATCTTTTACATGCACAACAACGCATGGTACACAGGACCGACCACTACACGGCCCCTCCGAAGGAGGCAGTGTAACATTTGCAGTAACATTTGCTGGGATCTCACCACGATCCCTTGGGCTCAGAAGCACACGTTCTTGCCTCTGCACCTGGGCTCTTCAAGCGTAAGTACACTGATAAGTATCAGTGCTCATCACAGGTTGAAATCTTCACTTAGTTCACCCCTGGACCATCCAGGCCGCAAGACAGTTATGTAAAACAATGTACTATTCTTAGCAAGTGCTTCATAGCAGAATATTTATGCTTGACATATGACAAAGAAAAGTAATATTAATAAAATAGTCTGGACGCAGCAAGTGCGTTATGATAATGATTTTTCTTAAAATGTTTTAAATAGCAAATGTTTTGAAAAAAAAAAAAGCAGGCATCAATTTTGGTTACGAGTATAACCTATATAGTGGAAGCAATGTACCATATATCATCAAAATAACTTTATTATTTGAAAATGTACAAAAATTTTTCGAAAATAAACTTAAAATGTTCCCGAAAAAACTGGTTTCCTGGCCAATGAACCTTATAGATTAATTGCAAATTGAGCTATTCAAATTTGAAGCATTTAATAAAAATTCACTACCATAACGCACTTGCTGAGTCTCGAATTTATTTTCTTACAAACATGCATTATAACTTCGTGGTTGAAATTCCATACATTTAAGGTAGGTCAGCTCAGAACTGACACTGACCGGGAATCAGACTTTCTAATTAAAACAAAGCATTGTTTAATCTATTTGAACTAAGCAGATTTTCATGGCTAACGAACTTATCCAAGCCACTTGCAAAATGAAGATACTCACCAAATTTGAACAAAATTGGCCCTTTATTTTTTGAGCGAGTTATCGGTGTGGTACATATACAGAGTTGTCCAATAAGCGCGCGTTGGTCCATAGTAACTTGACCGTTGTACTTTGGGATCTTTGCTACAACCCAAAATGATTTTTAAGTACACAGGGTGTACAAAAAAGAGTAATACCAAAAATTATATTTTTCTTAAATGGAATATTATAGTTTTTTATGTGGTAGATGAAGCTTCTATAGGTTCTATATTCAACAAAAAAATTGTAAGATTGTCAAAAGCAGTGTTGCGGACTTATTAATTTTTCTTTAAAAATTTAGTCAAAAACATACTTTTTCAGACTGTTATATCTCTGCCACTGTTCGTTAGTTATCCTGAACAATTTACGTGCAATCTAATGTTGGCCTAGTTCATCCTAAACTGTCTTTACATTTGGATTCGTTCATACATGGTGTTCAAAATTTCTCTTTAAACATCCCTACATTCACCTTCATTGTAATTGAATTTCTTAAATACAACACCCTGTATATTATTTTGCCGTTAGAAAGCTTGAAGTGCACTCATTCAGAAAATACTATGTTTGCCGTATCTGTCTTAACCTACTTTTGAGATATTAAGCTTTTTCTAAAAATTTACACAGAAAATGAGAAAAATCACAGGCGGCATGGCACAAGGAATCGAAGCCATTGCTACTCGTTGACATGACAATGTAACTAATTATCTGTACAATCCTGTGACATTTTGTGACATCTTGTTCATATTATATTTTTTTAATAACGAGTATTTTGTAATAAAAATGAAGTATATGATTCAGCAATCAATTGAAATGATTTATATGTAACTCATTATTACCTGTAACCAATTATTTGTATAATCTTGTGACATTTGGCGACGTCTTGTGCATATTATTTTTTTAATGAGTATCTTGTAATAAAAAGAAAGTACACGTTTGAAAAATTAAATGCAATGATTTATGTCCTTGGAGAATGCTTAAAGAATTGTCTTCTGGTATCCAAATTGTACGCTGAGAGATTTCCCGAAAGAAGGCATCCAGATGTAAGATCATTTCAAAGACTAATGAATATATTTGACAAGACGGGGACAGTTAAGTACGAGAAGCATGAACGAATGAAGCTAGTGCGAAACGAAGAGAATGAATTTAATGTTGTCGCATCTGTTGTTGAAGATCCACATAGAAGTACAGCAGACATAAGTGATATGTGGATCTTAGGTCAAACTCCTGTGAAAAGAAAGTTAACCTGCGATCGCTGACCATGTGAGATAAAATCTCACATTTTTACATTCTTGAACACCCTGTTATTTTAGTAAATCGTGCAGCATGGCGTGCGTGGCTATGCCTTGCTGCACATCTACCTGACTACCCACCAATCTTAGTTCACCGCCGTAAAATCGTCTGTTAGTGTTAGTAAGATATACTGCTTTATGCAGGCATGTCCATTTATGAGACAAAATCTCACACGTCAGTGATCGCGTCGCGTCGATCTTGAATGATGCGTGGCTGCTAAAAAACACTGAAAAATCTGTTACGTTTGTTTTATTCGAATAAATAGAAGAATCTGTATTACTTTTTGCTCCTGGTTGCCTATTTCATAAATAGTATTACTGTTTAATCAACTAAAAGTGCTTACGACATAAAAACGACTGTTTTTGCAGTTTTAATTGTTACATTCTTTTGCTGCTATACAGTCGTGAACAATTATTTTGAGCTGATTTTTGCAATTTGTGTTTTATAATCTGCGACTGCTAAAATGTATTACGAACAAGAACAACAATGCCTGCAGGCTTTATAGGAAGAAGTATTTACAGAGCATGTCGAAGAACAGCCTCAAAGAGCCGCCGTCGTCGATCAACCAAGTACATTACAATTGTTAGAAGGTTATCCTGTTTCTGATCAAGAGGATGCTCCGTCCGAACACAGCTCTCACAACACGGACACAAAACAATCAGGTTCAGATGAAGATTATGTTCAAAGCTTACAGCCTAGACAACCCGGAGCTGTAGCTTATCCTGTTCCTATATATAGTGGAAAAGATGGAACGAAGTGGCTGATACAAAAAGACTTCAAACAAATAGATAAAACTGCACGAAAAAATATTGTTACACAGTTGCCTGGTGTAAAAGGTGTCGCTAAAAATTTAACAAATGTAATTGACTCATGGAAACTATTTTTTTTTTTTGGCGAGAAAGTTCAGCATATCACAAACTGTACTAATAGACAATTGGAAAAAATGAGTCCATTTTATAAAAGTGAAAAACACTGCATGGCGACTGATTTTACAGAAATAAGTACATTTTTAGAACTGCTGTATTTGGCAGCAGTAAAAGAGCACAGCACTTGAACACTGCAGAACTATGGAGCACAGATGGGACGGCTCCAGAATATTTTGCAGCCACAATGCCAAAGTATCGTTTTCATTTACCAATGAAAGCCATTAGATTCGATGATATAGAAACTCGCACAGAAAGAGCAAAAATAGACAATTTAGCCCCAGTATGATATGTATTAGACTCATTTACGAACAAATGTGTCGAACATTATAATGTTGGCGCGTATATTGCTATCGATCAGATGTTGGATGCTTTTAGGGGCAGATGCAAGTTTCGGCAGTACATTGCCAATAAACCAGCCAGCTATGGCATCAAGATTTATGCGGCTGTCGATTCTAAACTATTTTACACCCACAATATTGAAATATATGCAGGCAAGCAGCCAGATGGCCCTTATAAAGTTAACAATGATGCGCAAAGTCTTGTACTACGCCTCATAAGACATATCAGTGGTACAGACAGAAACGTGACTACGGACAATTATTTCACATCGATACCATTGGCCAACACATTACTCCGATATCACCGGCTAACACTTGTTGGCACTCTCCGAAAAAATAAAAGGGAAATAACTTCCATATTTTTGGACACGAAAATACGCCCCGTACACAGCAGTCTATTTGCATGCTTAAATAAGTCCATGATAGGTGGACAACATAGGTGGAGTGTAAATGAATGGGGCTGAATAATTGGAGACCACATAATAATGATTTTATCATTATTTGAATAATTATATAAATATGCGATACAAAAGAAATAACATTATTATGCCAACGAGTAGCAACTGCTTCGATTTCTTGTATTGTGCCGCCTGTGATTTTTTCATTTTTTGTGTAAATTTTTGGAAAAACCTTAATATCCCAAAAGTAGGTTGATATAGATACGGAAAACTGATATTTTCTAAATGAGCACATTCTAAGCTGTCTAACGGCAAAATAACATACAGGGTGTTGTATTTAAGGAATTCAATTACAATGAATGTGAATGTAGATATGTTTGAAGAGAAAATTTGAACACCCTGTATGAACGAATCCAAATGTAAAGACAGTTCAGGATGAACTAGGCCAATATTAGACTGCACGTAAATTTTTCAGGATAACTAACGAACAGTGGCAGAGATATAACTGTCTGAAGAAAGTATTTTTTTGACTAAATTTTTAAAGAAAAATTAATAATTCGGCAACACTGCATTTGACAATCTTGGAAATTTTTAGTTGAATATAGAACCCACAGAGGCTTCATATATCACATAAAAAACTATAGTATTCCATTTAAGAAAAATATAATTTTTGGTATTACTCTTTTTTTGTACACCCTGTATACTTAAATTGGGTTGTAGCAAAAATCACACGTTATAAGTTTGATTGAGATTTTTTTTATCAAGTACAACGATTTAGTAACTATGCGCCCTTATTGGCCAACCTGTATATATATACATATACATACATATATATATATATATATATATATATATATGTATATATATATATATATATATATATATATATATATATATATATATATATATATATATATATATATATATATATATATAAACATATATAAATTGCTGGGGGGTGTGGTCACAGCCTGGTCGTTCTTTTGATTGATCGACGCATGATTTAACTACCGGACTCCTAGGGGCTGGCTCCTTGTGCCACCCCTGGCGTGACTGTCGGCAATGGGAATAACGCCCAGGGCTGACGGTCTACTAAAGTCTCGCTCCCTCTCTTCGCAGGTGGTAGTGGAATTTTCCACGCCCGAGGAGGTACCACCCCATGCATTAAGGGGCCGGTGAAGTCCCAACGGACTTTCCGGTTCTGGTGTATGAGTCGGTTTCCCTTATAAGCAAAAATGATGATGGCTCCTCCTTGTGCAAAACATTCTGGGGGTAAAATACCCCTCCGGATCTCCAGGAGAGGGGTGTACAGGGGGCGCCAACATCAAAATTCAACATATCCTTCTCGAATATATTAATACAGGCAATAGAGAATTTGTTTCTGCATTAAACCACAGGAGTTCTTTGTATTGATATATAGGTTCAGAATGACGTACTGAATGTAAAAACACAAAATCCTTACAAATTAGGAGGGCGGAAGTGCCGCCATTTTGAAAAAACCGTTTCGGCGTATATCTCCGTTACCGTGCAGTTTAGACCAAAATGGTAATGACCTTTGGTAATGACTCCTTCTCGAATATATTAATACAGGCAATAGATAATTTGTTTCTGCATTAAACTACAGGAGTTCTTTGTATTGATACATAGGTTCAGAATGACGTACTGAATGTAAAAACACAAAATCCTTACAAATTAGGAGGGCGGAAGTGCCACCATTTTGAAAAAACCGTTTCGGCGTATATCTCCGTTACCGTGCACTTTAGGCCATTACCATGACCTTTATTGTAGATAATTGCATTTCTCATTCTCTTTATTCAACTTTTTTTTTCGTATCACTCACCGTTTACAACTGATACAACTATTAGGATTCATTTATTGACCTTTTTACCTATATCTTTGTTAATAATTGTTTAAACAATAAAATGCTCATAACTTAACTTTTCAATTTCCTACAACTTTTACTGAACACTTTTTTTCTCAAATCAATATTTCCAAAGTTATAACGCGTTAATTTCAAAAATCCCGTGCCTAGACGGTTGACGCCAGTCTGGGCATGAAAACTGAGTCATCCAACATCTGGATATATATATATATATATATATATATATATATATATATATATATATATATATATATATATATATATATATATATATATACATATATATATATATATATATATATATATATATATATATATATATATATATATATATATATATATATATATATATATATATATATATATATATATATATATTAAACAGACCCTTCTTATAGAAGGTTCTCGAATTCACCTGAAAGGTCCCAAACAGTTCATGTATACTTAAAATTTTCTCTAAATTTGCATTTGGGTTTTCTCAAATAATAAGGACAAGAAAGAATGATTCAATGCAGAAAGTATTACTAAATGGTTTTGAGCATTGGAAGTAAATGCACAGAATGGGGCTGTTGACGATAAAGAGATTTATTAAGGAAGCAAAATGAACTATTTGGTATGTCAAAATGTTAGTAGTCAATGTCATCTTTATAAGTTTTGATTACTTTATTTGGAAAAATCTATCAAAATTGTGACTTGGACCAGCACTTGTCTTATTAAATTAATTTCCCGTTTTATTTGTCGTTTATTACCTTATGCCATCAGTATATAATTGATTATTTAATAAAAATCGAGGGCCATTGCGAAGTAGAGTACTATTTATTGTATAAAATATGATATAAATAATAAAATAAAAAAAATCAACGGGTACTTGCTGTTTTCTTTTCACGTAAGAAAGCAAATTATTTATTAGTGTAACATTTAACGTGTTATAAGTTTGCAATTATTAACTGGAGATAAAAAAAAATTGAGTACAAGTTCTAGGAAATTTGTCGATTGAAAAGTGCAACATTTAACGCGTTATAACTTTGAAAATATTGATTTGAGAAAAAAAAAGTTTTAAGTAAAAGTTGTAGGAAATTTGTCGATTGAAAAGTGAAGTTATACGCATTTTATTGTTTAAACAATTTCTAACAAAGATATAGGTAAAAAGTCAATAATTGATTCCTAATAGTCGTAGAAGTTGTAAACGGTGAGTGATAAAAAAAAATTATTTAACAAAAAAGGTGAGATATGCAATGATATACAATAAAGGTCTACCATTTTTGGCCTAAAGTGCCGAAACGCTTTTTATCAAAATGGCGGCAGTTCCGCCCTCCTAATTTGTAAGGATTTTGTGTTTTTACATTCAGTACGTCATCCTGGACCTATGTATCAAAACAAAAACCTCCTGTAGTTTAGTGCATTATGGGCAAGAGTAACGGGCTCCTCTATTACCTGTACTATATGTGGCCTAAATTCTAACCTGAACTCCGTCCACCATTTCCTCCAGGCTAATATGCCCCAACTCCTCTTCCTCACCGAAACCCAAATCAGAGCCAAAACAGCCACTAATCACTTTAATTTCCTGGGGTATGAGCTCCTTACTTCCTTTAGATTGCATGGAGGCATGTGCGCATACGTCCGTAGCAATCTACCCTGCACCAGACTCCCCAATTTAGAAAGTGGAAGAAAAGACACATTATGGATAAAACTCTCTCTCAGGGCTGCAACCAAATTCATCTGTTGCATTTACCGGTCACCTTTTGACAACCACTTTGTCCAGCTCTTTGACTACCTTTCTGAAAAACCGACCATCTGATTTCTGAATATCCTTCCTCCGAGGTCACTATTCTTGGTGACTTCAACATCCATAATAAGGAATGGCTAGGATCTTCAAAAACCGATCCACAAGGGAGAGCAGCGGAGGCCTTTGCAGTCAGCAACTCTTTAGCCAATATGGTTCAGCAACCTACTTACTTTTCTCTCATCCGAACACACAGCTCAAATCCCTTGGATCTCCTTACTACAAATCCTGAATGCTATAAAATATCAGTCACCGCCCCCCTCAGTCGCTCAGACCATGGCATGGTCTCCGCTTCCTGTGCAATGCAACCCGGGGTCACACAGACATCACACCCACGTATCGTTTGGCACTACAACTCCGCGAATTGGGACGAAATGCGAGATTACTTTTCCTCATTTCCATGACAGTCTGCCTGCTTCTCTCATCCTGACCCCTCAGATATATCACAAAACGTCACCGAAATTATCCAAGCTGGTATGAAATTACACAGAAAACCTCTTCAGCAACTCAAAAGCCCTGGTTCTCTAAATCTTGTGACAAGGCCAGACTTGAAAAGGTCAAAGCTCACAAAACACTTCTAGACAATCCCAGTCAAGAAAACCGTCAAGCATTTAACGACGCAAGAAACCGCTATGTCCGCATTCTTTCTGAGGCAAAAAACTCGTTTAATAACCACATCAAAAACAAAGTCCTCTTAAGCTCTAAGGGCAGCAAACCCTTCTGGACTTTGCTAAATTTATTGGGAATAATTTCGGTAAGAGCACGTTCTCACCTCTTGTCTCAGGGGATGGAATTCTACCGCCCTGGGCAAGGCTGAACTTTTTGCCTCGTTGTTCGCCGGCAATTCTATTCTCAACCCACCTCCAAATGTTCAACCACCAACAGTCCCCAATGTCGCGCATTAAATGACGGACATCATTTTCAAAATTAAAAAGGTACGGAAGATGCTCTCTTCTCTTAATACCAGGAAAGCCCCTGGCCTTGACGAGATCCCAGCAATTGTTCTCAAAAAATGCACACCAGAACTTGCTCCTGTCCTGACTCGTTTGTTTCATTCATCTTACAATAGAGGCATATTCCCTAGTTAACTGGAAAACTGCTAGAGTACAACCCGTCCCCAAGAAAGGATCCAAAGTGCTTCCTAGCAACTACAGGCCTATTTCTCTCCTCTCAGTTATCTCTAAAGTGATGGAAAAGTATATAAACACCAAATTACTAAAATTTCTTAAAAAACACAGTCTCGTCCACGACAGGCAGTATGGATTCCGTCAGCGCAGATCAACTGCCGACCTCCTTTCCTTTGTCACCCATTCTTGGAACAAGTCTATGGAACTACACGGTGAATCCCAGATTGTCGCTCTAGACATATCCAAAGGCTTCGACCAGGTCTGGCACGCAGCGCTGCTTAATAAACTACCGGCCTATGGCCTACCACCAAAACTATGTACGTGGACAGCAAATTTCCTCTCCAACCGGAGCATTTCTGTTGTCTTGGATGGCCATTCATCTAAACTGTATCCAATTAATGCAGGAGTTCCTCAAGGTTAAGCTTTAGCCCCTACTTTGTTTCTTCTCCACATCAATGACCTCCTCTTTAGCACATCCAATCCAGTTCACAGTTACGCGGACGACAGCACCCACCACTCAAATATACAATACTCTAAGCCTGTCTCGTTAGCCCAACTAGATGAGGATCGCAGACACATGGAGGGTTCTGTCTCCGTGGATCTCCAAAAAATATTAGATTGAGGAAGTAGAAATCTTGTACAATCCAACCCCACCAAATCTGTCTTGCTTTCTTTCTCATAAAAGATACACCAGCCCTACCACAATGAACAACCAAGTTATTCAAAGTAATGAGTCCTTTTCACTTGTTGGCATTTCTGTGGATCTAAATCTCAATTGACACCAACATGTCACAGCAGAAGCGGCTGCTAAAAAATTAGGTTTCCTCTTCCGAGCTCACAAATACTTTTCACCAGCTAATCTCTATACCTTATATACTTCACAAATAAGGCCAAACCTCGAATACTGCTCCCACATCTGGGGTGCCGCTGCCGTTTCTACACTCGCTATCCTGGACTCCATTCAGAAGAGAGCTATACGTCTCATTGGTGACCCTACCCTCACCCAAAGGCTGCCATCCCTTGCCACCGACGTGCCGTTGGTGACCTCTCTCTCTCTTTTATAGATATCTGCACGGTAGTGCTCAGAGGAGCTTTCTTCCATAGTTGCTTCACCTGCTGTCCGCAACAGATCTACCAGGGGAACAGAGCGAATGCACCCTTCTACTGTACAGGTCACCAGACATAGAACATCTTGTTATGCCCGCTCTTTTGTCCCGATGACTTCCAAGTTGTGGAATTCCTCGCCGGCACATGTTTTTCCTTCTCCTCCGAACCTTCAAGTCCAGAATTAACAAGTTGCTCCTTTCCTCCTTGTCGACACCCACGGTACGATAGTATTTAGGCTGCAAGCCGTCGTGGTGTGTTGTTGAAAAATAATAATAATTTGAAACTGACTCCGGAAATGTGTTCTCGGGGGCCTAATTAGCGCTCATTTGAAGGAACTTATTCAAAATTTAAAAGCCTGGATCTCCTCAATAGTAATTTTTTTTTAAAGAAAATTCACTAATACTACAGTTAAATACGTTCGGCAAAATTTCACTGGTGTCGGTGACTGGTCACAGTCACGGATATAGAAGGGAAAGGTTAAGGAAACAAACACGCACACAGAATTTTGTACGGCTGGGGTACTTTATTAATAATAAAAAGTCTGGACCCAGCAAGTGCGTTATGGTAGTGAATTATCATAGAAATGATCTGGCACAAAATATTTTTTATAACTTTTTTCCTTGTAACATAGCATTCTAAATTTTGGTATATAGTTTCCTTTTAATGTCATAAACTTGTGTACCAAATCTGATTACCATAGCTTTTTAATTTTTGGAGATAAAATTTTTTCCGAAACAAAACTCAAAATTTTCCCGGAAAACCTGGTTTGATTTTCCGGGCTAACGAACTTATCCAAGCCACTTACAAAAGAAAGACACATGCCAAATTTTATCAAAATCGGCCCATTATTTTTTGAGTTTACGGAGTGATACATACACACACATTATTTTGTACGTGAAAGACGTGTCTTAAAAGTGCTGTGTTAAAAACCAGAAAAAGCTTGTGGAAAAAAAAATACTTATTAGTGCTCATCACAGGTTCCAGTTTTCACATAGTGACACTAATAAATAAATATTCACCTCCCTATTGGAAATTCAATAATCAGCTCTTAAATGATACACAATTTATAGAGAACATGAATAACTTCCTAATAACAGACCCCAAAAAAATATCTACAGAAGAGGATTTGGTTCACCGCTGGGACCAGTTAAAATTAGATATTAAAGGGATAATAATTCAATATCAAAGATAGCAACAACAATCGGAATTGCAGGAACTAAAAACTCTTAGAGAAGAACTGGAAAATATTCTGACAAAAACAGGGGATGAACCCGATTTAGAAAAAAACATCCGCAATATTCGAAACAGCGAGAAATGCTTACAGAAAAAAGGCGACTAGCAAACTATACGATCAAAACTACAAACAATTGCTGATAGCTGACCAACCAGCGATAATTCGAGATATCAGCACACAAAACACCTCAAGGTTTTACAACACAATGACAAAATCATATCTAATCATCTCGAGTTATGCAGTTACGTAAAGTAACATTTCCAAAATAGGTTTAGTGCTTGTCCAGTTAACATTGACAAGGGCAACAAATTATACAAAAACCTAAAAACAATTTCTGATAACTCTAAGAAAACTCTGGACACACCACTCACATTAGAAGAATTAACAACAGCATTACGTTCCCTTAACAAAAACATATCCCCTGGAATTGACAGATTAACTGTAGAATTTTTTAACAAGTTTTGGGACATAGTAGGCTGTCTTTTTCAGAGTCGTCGAAAAATCTCTCCAAAACCAACATTTACCAAAATCCACATCAAAAGCAATAATGGGCCTCCTCCCAAAGAAAGTAGATCTGCTAAAAATGGATAATTGGCGACCAATCTCTCTCCCTACAACTGACTACAAAATTATTGCCAAAGCTATCTCTATAAGAATTTATAATGTTATCAGCGAAGTAGTGTCGAATGACCAAAGTTACTCGGTGCCAGGTCGCACAATATATGACACCCTTCATCTGCATAGAGACATCATACACTATGCCAACAAAGAACAATTACAACTGGCAATATTAAGTCTTGACCAGTAAGTAGCCTTTGATCGAATTCATCACCCGTATTTATTCCACGTTCTCAAAAAATTAAATCTTGGAAATTACATAATAAATTCCATCCAAAGTTTATACAACACAGCATCCTTCCATGTAAAGGTAAACTCCACCCTGACTAGCGAAATACAGTTCCAACGAGGAATTCGACAAGGATGTCCCCTGTCTGGTCCATTATTCTCTCTCTGTATTGAACCATTTCTTAACATGTGTCAAACCTTTCTAAAAGGCATTCCTTTGAGAGACATGAATAACAATACAGCCGTAAAACTTACAGTATCGGCTTATGCTGATGATGTCTCCATATTTATCACACATGGCGAAGAGTTTGACACATTCCAAGAGGTGAATAATATATATGCAAACCAATCCGGTGCAAAACTAAATTATTATAAGTCACAAGGGTTCTGGACTGGGAGGTGGTCAGATAGGCCTGATAAGCCACTAAATTTCAAGTGGACATCAGAAAACAATTTATGTTCTTGGGATAACTTTCTCAAATGATATAAAACGAGATACTGAAATAGCTTACGAAGCCTTAAAAGAAAAATCAAACAGCTCACTTTCAAGATGGAAAAACTCACACCCAACCTTATCCTTGGTTGGCAAGAAAATTGTAATCAACCGTTTCATTGCACCAACGTTCTGGTATCACATGCAAGTGCTGCCGTTTAACAAACATCAGGTTGATGACTTAGAAAAACAACTGGTGGCATATGTGTGGAATGGAAAACACTGGACATCCCAACTACATATCTGTACTCCTCCAGACAGTGGAGGGCTTGGATTGGTTCACTTGCCATCAAAAATTCGTTTTTTTAGACTGTGGCTAGGGCATAAAATAATTAACAAGCCTAATAACAAGTGGGTAATATTAGTGCGAGATATGTTGAGAAGAGGAAATAGGCACAGTGTATCATGGCAGTTACTATTTTTTAAAGATCTTCATAACACAAATTCATTATTCATGGATTATTTACTGAGCGTCTGGACCACAACCGATTTAAAACCAGCTACATTTCCGATGTCTAAAAACTACCTTAGCATTATTCCAACTACCGACACAAAACTTCTTCCACAAACATCAGTTCCACCCCTATTTAACTCAAGATGGTGTTCTCTAGGGTTTGGAATCGTTGGGATTTTTTTTCAAAACAACGAGTGGTTGACAGGTAACGAGTTAAAACAACTTATTTCACGATCTTCAACAAACACTATGACAGAACTAGTAAACCATTATAATAGAATTGTAGATTACTTTACTTTAAATTTTCATGATTCTGCTCCGGGTTTCAATCAATATAACCCAATGACGATTTTGTTGTAATCCGATGACAAAACAATCGAGCTGGAAAATAATAAAAAGAATCTTGTTCAGAAACTCTCACGTCAATATTTTTTTTATGGAAAAAATACAACACAGTGCAGCTGGAATGGTGGAGTAGAATGGAGGTCTTATTTTGCTAGACCAACCTTGGGACATGACGCCGTGATAGCCTGACGTTTTACAAAGAATCGACTTGCAGATCCAGTCTATCTCAAACATGCCGGTATAAGAGACACAGATCAATGTCCATGGTGCCCGGAGAGAGGTGATGCCTGGCACATGATTCTCACATGCGGAAAAACAAAAAGCATATGGGAAATAGTAAGACAATTGGTCAAAAAACTCTTACCCCACCAACACATGTCAATTGAAGTCATCTACAGAGGCTACGGTCGGAATACCCCGGAAGCCAATTTATCCAATTACCTTCTTACATTGGCAAAAGGTACAATCTATAACTCCTTCATATCTTACCATAAGGGCGAACGAATATCAGTAAACCATAAATATTCATACCTCGCAAGACTCAAATCAAGAATTCACAAAGAGTACGATTGGCATCTTGGTAACGGAAACCTCTCCCATTTTGAAGACGTATGGTGTCCAAAAACAGTGCTGTGTAAGATTGAAGAAAAAGACCTAACTTTTTCACAGATTTTAAATGTGTAACTATTTAGAAGACAATAACTGACTGTACTTGGCGTGTAACCTCCTCTTTTTCTTGATCAAACATTGCCAGTTCCAATTATATATATTGTATATAATTATGTGCAAATATTGCGTATGTGAATATTGTACGTATTTGTATTTGAAGTAGATATAAGTTATTTATTATTAATGTTACTATGACTTGTATTGATTACATGACAGTTTTAACACACACACACACGCACACACACACACACTCACACACAAGAAAATTCACGTGTTTATAATTTACATGTCATTAAAATTAAATCCACATGTGCGTTTTTTCTTTCTTTTATGCTGACCCATTTCTACGTGTATGACCATATCATTTACAATTCTAACTACCTCTTGGATTGCATTGTGTTTTCTTTCTTAATCTAATAGGAGCCCAGTGCATGAATAGCGATTCTTCTAGGAAATATATATATATATATATATATATATATATATATATATATATATATATATATATATATATATATATATATATATATATATATAAATAATATAAAATTAAGTTCTTTCCAGTGTTACTTCTATTATTTTGCCTATAATAAATAAATAATTTGCTTCGTTCTGGTTCAGAACAGAGTCGTAAAAGGAATACAGACAGGCCACTAATCATTTACAGTGAGAGTTTATTTAGCAGAAGCAATTTATATTATATATTGTTATGAATTTGCTTAAAATGTGTCAGGATGGTTGTATGGCGCATTAAAAAATTCATTGCGTCCAAACAACTCAAAAAACATTTATAAAAGTCCATCGTCTTGATAAACACGCCACGCTCTATTTGCGTAAATTAATGAAAAAAATGTCAAGGTAGGTAAAGCCGTGCGCCTGTGTTTGTTACGTAACAGCCGGAACGCACGGTCGAATTGAATATAAATAGTAGCGAATTTTCAACATGCTCTTGGCACATTTCTGTTGGTAGAGAATTTCAGGTGATTACTAATAAATGTTGATGTAGTATAAGTTCCGATAAATATGCGTCTGCTGAAAAATACTGCGAAATGATGCCGAGATGTCTGTTATTGCCAATTTTCACGCATGGAGTGAATAAGCACGCCACGCCCTATTTACGTCAGTAATGAAATAAAAGTAGCGCTACCGGTTGTACCGGAAATGAAACTAGAGAAGTAGTCTCCAAGCATGTAGGTAGTATGGACTAATTTCGCCAAGTAAGGGCAATAACAATCAACTTAGGAAAAAGTAAAAGGTATTTAGCCACATTTAAATGACCACATTTTAGATCAAGATCCTTTAAATAATCACGTTTAGCAACTGATTGCGGTGGTATTAAAGTTTTATATGACCATTAGGCCAAAGGAATAAATAATAAAATATGACAGGAATATTCCAAGTTAATTTCATTTAAACACCAGTAGAAAACTATAATCTCTTATCTGGGGATTTGTCGTTTAAATTTGAATATGTTAAATACTATAAAGTAACTGCTCAACAGGTTTATATATGATGAGATATGACAAGTCTTGTCTGCCTTTAACTATGCCAATTATAAGAAACATATATATATATATATATATATATATATATATATATATATATATATATATATATATATATATTGTTACAAAGCACTCCAATAGACGTAGGTGCGGTGTTGCCACATCTCCAGAATTTCCCTAACATCTGGGAATTTTTGCACAATCTGGCAACACCGCCTCCCCGGGGGTGCCTCCCCTCAGGCGAAGTCTCTAGGACCCTCTAGGACCAGAAATAACGAAGTTACCAACTTGTACCCCGTCGGAACGGATAACTGAGGTCTGCACATTCCGAACACCCTGTATACACACCCTGTATGCGCAGAGAACCCTTACACCCTGTATACACAGAGAGATCTTATATTACGAGAAACACCTCTTGTGTAACATAGGAGTGATGACCACATTTGGATCACCTGTATATACATCCCCCTGTATACATACGGGACCGATCTGTATTCACAGAACCTTCTAGTAAAAGAAGGTCCTGGAACATTCTGGAATAGAATGCTCGAGAACGAACTGGAAGGTGCGACGGCTATATAAAGATGGAAGTAAGCCAGTTGAGTTCAGTTCAGTAAGAGAATGTTGGAGTGACAAGAAGAAGCAGTAACTAGTGTGAAGTAGAGACCGTAGTTTCAGTATAGTGACTTGTGTGCAGATTAGTAACCAGTGTAAGGCCAGATAAACTAAGTGTTTTGTGAGAGAGACGTTCTAGATCTTTTATTGTATCCATATTTATATAGTAAATAAAGTTGTTTTGTTAAACTTTAAAGTCTCACTTATCCAGAACCCGGAGAAAACGTAACAATTTGGTGTCAGAAGTGGGATAAGTGAGTGAAGAAGTGGACAACTAAGCTAGCTGTAAATGGTAAACACTAGATCGACTGACTACGACGAGATGGCTGAAATCAAAGAGTTGATGGACTTACTGAAAAAACAACGCGAAGAAGACAAAGAAGAACTCAAGAAGCAACGCGAAGAAGACGAACAACGACGACAAGAAGATAAAGAAGAACTGAAGAAGCAACGTGAAGAAGACAAAGAAGACCTTCGAAGTATGTTCCACAATATGAGAGTCGATGTAAAAGAAGAAATTGAACAGATCAACGAACAAATTGAAAATGTGGACAAGAAAGTAGAAGATGTGGAAAATGCAATAGGAGTGGTGAACAGGAAAGTAGAAAATGTAACAGAGGATTTGAATAAACAATGGGAAGAAGTTGAAGGATTGAAAGAACAAATAAAGATGATGATGAAAGGCACAGACATCAGACATAAAGAACTGACAGAACAGGTGATGGGTCAGACTGATAGAACTCAGCCAAGAGGAGTTACTGGAATGTCTCCAGTTCAAAATCGTCCGGAAGAAGATATGCCAGCCGTGCAGCAGCTTCATGGAACCCTAAAGCCGCCGACTTTTGACGGAGAAACATCGTGGCCCATGTACAGGAGGCAGTTTGAGGCGGCAGCTCTCAGCAATGGGTGGAGCGAACAACAGGCAGCCACTGCTCTAATTCTCTCGCTTCGAGGTAAAGCCCTAGAAATCCTCCAGAACATCCCGGAGTCGAAACAGCAAAACTACTTAACAGTGATACAGGCCCTAGATTTGAGATATGGTAACAAGTACATGAGCCAGGTCTACCAGACACAACTAAAGACAAGGGTCCAGAAGCCAAATGAGACTCTGCAAGAATTTAGTGCCGAAGTGGAGAAACTTGTGCGACTGGCATATCCCCAAGCCCCAGAAGAATTTGTCAACCAGATCACCGTCCAGACCTTCATCGATGGGGTACTTGACAATGAAATGCAACAAGCTTTAAGACTCGGAAGGTTCAAAACACTTACAGACTGCGTAATTTATGGCTTGGAATTTGAAGCAGCGAAGAATGCATCTCAACCTCGCCGCAACAGGCTGCGCGAAGTGAAGGAGATAGAGGACTTTGCAGACACGACAGCGGAACTAAGGCAAGAAATGAAGTTGATAAAAGAAGCCATAAGCAAGCTCACTGTACCGGTTGGGGCACGTAGGACGAAAGCAGATTGGTCAGACATAGAATGCTACAAGTGTGGTAGGAAAGGACACACAAGTAGGCAGTGCTTACAAACCCAACAGGTGGCTCACAGAAGACAAGAATATACCAACAGTGAGCGCCGTCAGGGAAACGACCTGACGCTAGTATAAGGGGGCGGCAGCTGGCGTGCGAGTCCCAAGGCCCCAAAGTCAAGGTCTCCACTATCCGACGCTACCGCGAGAGCCTCCTTATACCTAGCAGCATAAACGGAAGACAATGCAGTTTCACCATCGATACTGGTGCCACTAGATCCGTTGTACGTCCAGACATGTTGCCAAACAAGTCGGCACTCACTCCCAACAAACAGCCTGTGTTGGAGACGGCAAAAGGAGATAGGATACCCGTGCATGGAGAGGCCACTGTTTACATTAGGCTGGGCAGTACTGAGCTACAGGTAAGGGCTGTTGTCGCAGAAATCGTCGACGAATTTATTCTGGGCCTGGATTTAATGGAAGAGTTCGATGTCCTTTCAGTAGACTTCCAGAATAAGATTTTAAAAATCGGTAACGAAGAGTTGTATTTATCTCCAACAGCAGGCGAAGCTAATCTCAGGGTGAGACTTATTGTCGACGAGGATACACGGATTCCTGGCAACAGTGAGAAGATTGTCAGAGCCAGATTAGAGAAGAAACTTGATGGTATGGCTGCTCTCATAGCGGAGCCTCTAAAAGATAGACGTGATGGTGCCCTCGTCGCACGATGCTTAGTAGACCAGAAGAAGACAATACCCATAAGAGTGGCTAACGTACAAACTAACAGGGTCACATTGAAGAAAGGCGAGGTTATCGCCACTTGCGAACCCATTGACCAAGTGACATTGTCCAGAAACGTGACACCCACTGCATTAGACAAAAGACTGCCAGTAGAAATAGTAGAGCGGTTCAAGAATTCATGGGGCCAATTGAACAACATGGAGATGGAAATGGCCCTGAAGTTCATATTGGAGGAGGCCGATATTTTCGCTCAAGATAAAATAACAGGTCGTACGAGTTTAGTGCAACACAGAATTAATACTGGCGACGCAAGACCAATTAGACAGCCGCCAAGAAGACTGCCTTTTGCCAAGCAATCAGAAATCAAGGCGATGGTTAACGAAATGCTGGAAGATGGTGTGATCGAGGAGTCTAATAGTCCTTGGTCATCCCCAGTAGTTTTAGTCACCAAGAAAGACGGCACTATGAGATTTTGCGTGGACTATAGGAAGCTGAATGATGTCACCAAGAAAGACAGTTATCCCCTGCCCCGGATCGACGACACTTTGAACACTTTGGCCGGATCAAAGTGGTTCTCTACATTAGACCTGAAAAGTGGCTACTGGCAAGTAGAACTCCATAAAGACGATAAGGAGAAGACTGCTTTTTCAACCGGGAATGGGTTGTACCAATTCAAGGTCATGCCATTCGGCTTGTGTAATGCTCCTGCCACTTTCGAGCGACTAATGGAGTTAGTGCTGAGAGGACTGACATGGGAAACATGCCTGGTGTATCTCGATGATGTCATGGTGATTGGAAGGACTTTCGATGAACACCTGTCGAATCTGAAGCAAGTTTTCTCCAGGCTGAGAGGTGCCAATCTGCAACTTAATCCCAAGAAATGCGTCCTCTTCCAGAAGAAAGTGAGTTTCCTCGGACATGTCGTTTCTGAGAAAGGGATAGAAACTGATCCAGAGAAAATAAAGGCAGTAAGAGACTGGCCTGTGCCGAGGAACAAACATGAGGTCAGAAGTTTTCTGGGACTTTGCAGCTACTACCGACGCTTTGTGAAGTACTTCAGCAGCATTGCGAAACCTCTGCATAGCCTCACTGAAAATAAGGTCGAGTTCATCTGGTCACCAGATTGCCAAGAGTCTTTTAGAGAACTCAAACATCGTCTTCTCACTGCTCCTATACTGGCTTATCCTCAGGACGAAGGACTGTTCATACTGGACACCGATGCTTCCCAGTATGGCATTGGGGCAGTACTCTCGCAGCTCCAAGCCGGAGAAGAAGTTGTGATAGGCTACTTCAGCAAAACGTTCGGAAAAGCAGAAAGGAATTACTGTGTAACCCGGAAAGAACTGCTGGCAGTTGTAAGATCCATCGAACATTTCCACAGCTTCCTGTATGGAAGAACATTCCGCGTGATGTCGGATCACTCTGCTCTGCAATGGCTTCTGAACTTTAGAAATCCCGAAGGACAGATAGCCCGATGGATAGAGAAACTGCAGAGCTACGACTTCCGGATTGAACATCGAAAAGGAAGAAGTCACGCCAATGCAGACAGCCTGTCGAGAAGACCATGTTCAGTGCATGAATGTAAATTTTGCGAGCGACAAGAGAACAAAGAGATCGACAAAGTAACTCATCAGATCAAACAACTGGTGGCAGGACAGGAGAATAACACCGATCTAGACATAAATCTTGAATACATCAGAGACGCACAGAAGACAGATCCAGACTTGAAAAATATTAGAGAATGGCTACAAAAGGGGAAAAGACCTGAGTGGCACGATGTGTCCCGGTTTGGGGCGGAGGTTAAAGGCTACTGGCTACAATGGGACTCATTGTGTCTAAAGAATGACATGATCACTCGAAAATGGGAAACTGCCGATGGTAGAGACTGTATATACCAGACCGTTGTGCCAAGTGAGTGCATAAGCAGTGTTCTTCAAGAGTTACACAATAGTAGAAGTGGAGGCCACTTTGGGGTCAACAGGACTCTTGCCAGAGTGAGAGACCGCTTCTATTGGATAAACTGCCGAAGGAACGTGGAAGAATGGTGCAAAAGATGTGACCAATGTGCTTCAAAGAAAGGACCAAAGACCCGATCCAGAGGAAAAATGATGCAGTACATCTCAGGTACACCGTGGGAGAGAGTTGCCGTAGACATCGCAGGACCTTTTCCCATCACAGAGTCTGGGAACAGATACATAATGGTGGCGATGGACTACTTCTCGAAATGGCCTGAAGTTGCGCCGATCCCCAACCAAGAGGCAACGACCGTAGCAGAAGCCCTGATGGAAAATGTCATATCACGGCATGGCGTACCCTTGGAGATTCACACCGACCAGGGCCGGAATTTCGAATCAGAGGTCTGGAAGAGCCTAATGGACTTGTTAGGCATAAAGAAAACGAGAACAACGCCACTCCACCCTCAATCAGACGGCATGGTAGAACGGCATAACAGGACCATTAATCAGTATCTTGCTATGTTTGTGGACGAGAATCAGAGAACCTGGGACAAGCTGATACCTCTGTTACTCCTAGCTTACAGAAGCTCTCAGCATGAATCTACCGGCTACACTCCATCCATGATGTTGACCGGCAGAGAGATGCGGTTACCAATCGACATGACGAGACCACCACCGAACGAGGACATAGCGGACCTAGCTACGTTACCTGAGTATGTCGCCGACCTAGAAGGAAAACTGCGCACTATACACAGATGTGTCAGAGATAGGCTCCTCTTAAGCAGTGACCGGATGAAGATGCGCTTGGATCGCAGAGCAACACCCCATACATTCAAGGAAGGTGATGCAGTGTGGCTGTACCAACCAACAAGGAGAAAGGGCCTCAGTTGTTCACATAGAGAGGTTGAGTCCCTATCGGGGCAACGAACCCCCAAGTTGGCGGCCGGTAAATACTGTTCGGGACAAACAGTCTTAAGGAGGGGGCAGTGTTACAAAGCACTTCAATAGACGTAGGTGCGGTGTTGCCACATCTCCAGAATTTCCCCCAACATCTGGGAATTTTTGCACAATCTGGCAACACCGCCTCCCCCGGGGGTGCCTGGGGGTGACCCCCCTCAGGCGAAGTCTCTAGGACCCTCTAGGACCAGAAATAACGAAGTTACCAACTTGTACCCCGTCGGAACGGATAACTGAGGTCTGCACATTCCGAACACCCTGTATACACACCCTGTATGCACAGAGAACCCTTACACCCTGTATACACAGAGAGATCTTATATTACGAGAAACACCTCTTGTGTAACATAGGAGTGATGACCACATTTGGATCACCTGTATATACATCCCCCTGTATACATACGGGACCGATCTGTATTCACAGAACCTTCTAGTAAAAGAAGGTCCTGGAACATTCTGGAATAGAATGCTCGAGATCGAACTGGAAGGTGCGACGGCTATATAAAGATGGAAGTAAGCCAGTTGAGTTCAGTTCAGTAAGAGAATGTTGGAGTGACAAGAAGAAGCAGTAACTAGTGTGAAGTAGAGACCGTAGTTTCAGTATAGTGACTTGTGTGCAGATTAGTAACCAGTGTAAGGCCAGATAAACTAAGTGTTTTGTGAGAGAGACGTTCTAGATCTTTTATTGTATCCATATTTATATAGTAAATAAAGTTGTTTTGTTAAAATTTAAAGTCTCACTTATCCAGAACCCGGAGAAAACGTAACAATATATACTACCATAAAGAATTAACAAAAGTCCAATGATAATTCGTACCATACCTTTATTATATTACTGCCATTATTATAATTATTTTAAACGTTTTATTGTTAAGTTACACTGTTTGCATATATATTTGACAGTTTGCATTATATTGAGCATATTGTTTCTTTACTTCCTAGAATTGTATTGACATGGAATCCAAGTCGAATCTCTTAATTAATTAGGTACTTGGGGATTATACAGGAAGGTTTCATTATCTATGAAGGTATCTTACTTTACTGTGTACTAATTCCAAAACTAACAATTTTTCTATGTTCAAAAAGGTGAAGTTAGTGTATGAACGTAACAGCTTCTGAGCATCAAGGAAATGTTTTTGGTGTATTGTATATGAGTAAAAATATATAAGCTTTGAAGTAGTAGGCTGTACTTGAATTGAAAGTTATGTAGGTAACTATTTCCTTCGTTTCCTCCATTGCTATCAATGTAAAGCCTTGCCTTTCTGCCAGACGTCACCTTTTAATGACGTTTACGTCTTTATTGCGTATAGTGTTTGTAATATGGTGGTGTCGTTATTTTACTCCGACCTCAATGTGATGTATAAGAACGGCGTATGAGGTAGTTATACAACATGGTACAAATAAGGAGATATATGATAATGAGACTACCTATTTTTAGAACTGTCACGCGCATTGCGTCATGTGGTGACTCCAAGGCAACAATAATATGCGGTCCTATAGTAGAGTTTAGACATCTCGGCATTATTTCTCAGCATTATTTCGCAGTATTTTTCAGCAGACGCATATTTATCGGAACTTATACTGTATGAACATTTATTAGTAATCACCTGAAATGCCCAACCAACAGAAATGTACCAAAAGCATGTTGAAAATATGCAACTATTCATATTACTATTCAATTGCACCGTGCGTTCCGGCTGTTACGCAACTAACACAGGCACACAGCCATACCTACCTTGTCAGTTATATCGTGGATAAGACAATATGGTGTCATTTACTTTCTTACAATTATGCCTCAGTACTGTTTAACATGTTGATTTATGTTTTAGACGATGAATTCTTTTTTGTCATTTATTTATATTTATGTGAACATGTAAGAATGGCATATATGCGATAATAACACGTTATAAAGCTATTTGGTCACGACTGGTTGCTTTTCTCCGCCTACTTGCAAAAATGGGGGAATTCGCTTTAACGTCTACAGAAGCTATTCCAGCTTTTAAGGAGAGAGGGGTGAGATGGAACGGAAGTCTGATGTAGGACATAGAATCTTCTGTGTTCATATAGAGGGGGGTAGTATACATAAGTGATGTAGAATCGTCTGATCTGTTCGAAAATGCAAAAAAACTATCACGCCCATTAAAAAAAAAAGTTACTGCTAATTTTCGGTACAACTGGTTACGCTACATTTTTTTTCATTAATTAACATAAATGTAGCATGGCGTGTTTATTCAGATGACAAAGTTTTAAAATTTTCAGATGACTCGTTTTGACGCAATAAAGGTTACAATGCGCCGTATACCCATCTACTACAGGAGTCTGGTCCCGTTGGTTTTTGCAAACGTCTTGATGGAGAGGAGGCGTAGGATACATGAATATGATGTAGAATCGTCTGATCTGTTCGAAAATGCGAAAGAAAAAACTATCACTCCCATTTAAAAAAATGAAGTTGCTGCCAATTTCCGGTATAATCGGTTGCGCTCCGTTTTTTTCAATAATTTAGATAAATAGAGCATCGCGTGTTTATTCAGATGACAAAGTTTCAAAATTTTCACATGACTCGTTTCGACGCAATAAGCGTTACAATGCGCCGTATACCCATCTACTACAGGAGTCTGGTCCCGTTGGTTTTTGCAAACGTGTTGATAGAGGGGGCGTAGGATACATGAATATGATGTAGAATCGTCTGATCTGTTCAAAAATGCAAAAAAAATGTATCACTTCCACTAAAAAAAGAAGTTGCTGCCAATTTTCGGTACAACCGGTTGCGCAATTTTTTTTATTCACATAAATAGAGCATTGCGTGTTTATTCAGATGACAAAGTCTTAAAAGTTTCAGATGACTGGTTTAGACGCAATAAATGTTACAATGCGCCGTATACCCATCTACTATAGGAGTCTGGTCCCGTTGTTTTTTTGCAAACGTGTTGATGGAGAGGGCAATAGGATACATGAATATGAATGTAGAATCGTCTAATCTGTTCGAAAATGCAAAAAAATGTATCACGGTACAACCGGTTGCGCTACATTTTTTTTCATTAATTAACATAAATAGAGCATGGCGTGTTTATTCAGATGACAAAGTTTCAAAATTTTCAGATGATTCGTTTCGACGCAATAAATGTTACAATGCGCCGTATACCCATCTACTACAGAAGTCTGGTCCCGTTGGTTTCGGCAAACGTGTTGATGGATAGGGGGAGTAGGATACATGAATATTATGTACATTCGTCTGATCGGTTTGAAAATGCAACAAAATCTATCACTTCCATTTAAAAAAATGAAGTTGCTGCCAATTTCCGATACAACCGATTGCGATACATTTTTTTCATTAATTTACGCAAATAGAGCGTGTGTTTATTAAGACGATGGACTTTTATAAATGTTTTTTTAGTTGTTTGGACGCAATTAATTTTTTAATGCGCCATACAACCATCCTGATGACGCCCTCGTGGCGCAGGTGGCTAGGTGCCAGCCTGCAAAGCGAGAGGTCCCGCGTTCGATTCCCGGGCGAGCCAAGTTGACTTTGTCTGGAAAATTTGTAAAAAATATTAAATGATGGGAAAAGAATGTGCTAATGGCCTGAGATGCCGCAGCCAATAATATTAAGAAAATAAAAAATAATAATAAAATAACCATCCCGATACATTTTAAGCAAATTCAATATATAATATAAATTGCTTCTGCTAAATGAACTCTCACTGTAAATGGTTAGTGGCCTGTCTGTCTTCCTTTTACGACTCTGTTCTGAACCAGAATGAAGCAAATTATTTATTTATTAATATTATTATTTTCCTGGCGTGGGGGTATAAAGCCCATGCTGGCAAGGCTGCACAATGATAGGGCGCCGCGAATTCACAGTGCTTTAACGGGACCAGACTCGTATAGGATCGCCGGAATTATTACTCCATTACAGGAGGAATTTTATACAAGGCCTGCAAATAACTACCTGCTATGATACGTTTATTCAGATATCTTTTATCAAGTAAATTTAATGCAATTGGATAATTTGAAGCAGTTAATTGCAGACTTAACTAAAACACTAGCTTCACCTTTCAAAGATAAAAGTAAATAATGAAATTTTTTAATATCACTTAAATTCTGATTTTTATCAACTAAGCTTTTAAACAATTCAATAAAACATTGATATTCTTTTATGTTACCAGCAAAAGAGGGAAGCTGAATAGAGGGAAGTTTGACACATGTTTGCTTTGAGCCTTCAATTGAGCAACATAAAATCAATTGATCTTTAGATCAAATTGATTTTATGTTGCTGAATCTTCTTTTTCGTAAATGGGATGGCCAAAAAAGGAAACGGTTTGAGTTAATTATTTTAGATGGTGCATTGCCCTCGATTCAGGAGTTGATGAAGTTTGTCTGTCCCAAGCGTGGGCGCTTGAAAATTCTTGTGGGGACTTTGATACTAAAGGTAGGAGCCTTTGTGCCTCTGCTAAATATTCACGACTTTCGTTGATTGTCAATTCATGTAAATGTAGTCTTTGTGAATCCAAACATCAGCTATATAAATGTGATGTATTTTTAAATAAGTCACCTCAGGATAGATTTACAGTGATAACATCATTGAATCATATATTTTGCTTTGGTGAGTCGCATCGTGTTTCAGGTTGCAAATTAAAGAGAAATTGTGGTTAATGTAAGCAGAGACATAACACTTTGTTGCAATTTAATGGACAGGGTCACAAGAATAGGTCTAAATCAGACAATTCAGGCTTAACCAGTCAACACACTAATGTTGGCTGTTAATGTGTAAAAGTTAGAGGTTTGAGTCAACACTTTCTGCTGTTGGGAAGGGTATAGTATATTGCTATATTAGGCCTCGTGGCATGAAGGCTCCAACCTTTAACATAGAAGCTGTTGTTTTGCCAAAAACTTATTCAAACCTGCCTGATACAATCGTGGACCCTCAAAATTGGAAGCATCTTTATGGCCTCATATTGGCTGATCCTAGGTTTAATCTACCTCAACCGTTAGACATGTTAGGTGCGGAATTCGTTCCGTATTTGTTGACAGGGGGTGTAGTTAGGGGTGAAAGGATTGGTGGTCCCATTGCGATAAATACTATTTTTAGGTACATTCTAATGGGAAAGGTGACGTGTGGAGTGCCGCAACAGTCTGAGCAGGTTTGTTTATTTTCGGAAGTTTCAATTGATCATGTAGTTAGCAAATTCTGGGAATTAGGATATGTTCCCTCTGTAATAACCAATAAAGAAGACAGTTATTGTGAAAGCTATTTTACGGAAACTCATTCAATAAGTCCTTCAGGTAGGTATGTCGTGTAACTTCCATCCGAGAATATGGTTCCCACTTAGGGTGATCTCGTGATATGGCTCTTTGGAGATTTTACTCATTAGAAAAATATCTCCTAAAGAATCTTAGTTGCTTGTTATATATGAAAGAATATTTGGATTCTAATCATATGGAAGTTGTGCCAGAAGCACAAATTGAAAAAAAAAATATGTGTATTATATTCCCCATCATGCGTTCATTAATGCCAAGAAGCTGAGAATTGTCTATGACGCTTAGGAAAAGTCAAGTAATGGTTTTTTGTTAAATGATACATTGTACACTGGTCCCAGATCACAACAGGATATTGCAATTTTGTTGGCTCGTTTTCGTTTTCATAAGTTTGTTTTTATTGCTGACATTAAACACATGTACCGTCTGATTCAGGTAGTTCCCGATCAGTGTGATTAACAGTGTATTTTGTGGAGATTCGAAGATGATGACCCTGCACGAGAGTACCGACTCAAAACGGTTACGTTTGGAGTCAAACGCTTTCCTTATCTGGCATTACGTACACTACAACAGCTCGCTGTTGTAAAGTGCAGAAGTTTTCCTGTAGCATCAGAAGTGTTGACAGATGATGTCTATGTCGACGATGTTATTACTGGAGCATCTTCGCTGGAAGCAATAGCGGAATTGCAGAGACAATAATTGGGCTTTGTGAAGCTGGTGGTTTCCCTTTACGTAAGTGGGGAAGTAGCAGTCAGGAAATTCTTTGTGGAGAATTGGGTCGCACAAATTCAGGAACTCGTTCCTCCTCATTGCTGGGGATACGTCCCGTCGTTACAAAACCCTGCCGATTGTTCCAATAGGGGTATATTTCCCTTGCAGCTAGTTGCACATCCTTTATGGTGGACTGGCCCTGCCTGGCTATGTATGACTTCTGAAAATTGGCCAGAGCAAAGCATCTCTCAGGAACATAGTACCGAAATCTTCCATGGGGAAGTGCACAATTCATCGTCTGTTTTGGTAACAGATGAGTAACCGATGACTTCCTCTCTTTTATTGGTGTATTCTCCTCATTGTTTAAGTTGCAACGTGTAATCTGCTACTGCCTGAGATTTACTTTATCTTGTCGCCACAAGAAAAAGTGGGTAAGAAGTTTACCAATTTGGAACTGCAAGATGGGTTATTCATACTGATAAAGTTTGTGCAGAATTCTGTGTTTAAATCAGAAAAAATTGTGGTCACAAAATAAAAATTGTTCATAGAATATTAGGAAACTTAATCCATTTATTGATGATAAAAATTGGTTGGTGGTAGATTCAGGAATTCCTCACTGAATTTTGATGCTAAGCATTCTATGTTGCTCCCAAGAAAACATGTCATGACTGTTCTTATCATTGAACACTAACATAAATCCTACTTACATCCAGGTTTTAACACCTTGCATTGTTTGCTTCGGCGACAATTTTGAATATTATCTCCCCACCGTGCGATTAAAACTGTGCTGTCAAAATGTCACACATGTTTTAGGGTGAATCCGCCTGTCATATATCCACTTATGGGTAATTTGCCTGCTTCTCGGTTATCGGAAATAAAGGCTTTTGAATTTGTGGGTGTTGATTTCCCCACTGTGCTATTAAAACTGTGCTGTTAAAATGTCACACATGTTTTAGGGTGAACCCGCCTGTCATATATCCGCTTATGGGTAATTTGTCTGCTTCTCGGTTATCGGAAATAAAGGCTTTTAAATTTGTGGGTGTTGATTTCGGCGGCCCCTTCACTATTACCATGAATAAAGGGCGGAGTGAAAAATCCCTCTCTACGCCTATCTAAGGGCGCAGTGGCCTGTCAGCACCCCAAGGATGCGGCGAAGAGTAGGTCGACTCCTACCGAGCAGCCAGACAGTTTTATCTCTGTCCGGCCCCTCCACGAAGTCGCTCGCCTGCATACAGCCACCAACCGACCCCCAGTGTCTCTCCATTGCCTCCTCAGTCCACCTGGCGACAGAGATCGTCTTCCTAGTTATGCCTATCGCAGGCTCCGGGCTAGCGAACGCCCGCCGGGAACCAAGCCTTGCGAGATCATTCGCTACCTCATTCCCCACTACGCCACAGTGTCCCAGAACTCACACCAGTTGCACCTCCTTGTCCTGGCTAGTCCTTTGAGGGCGTCAGCGCACTTCTGAACCACTGTTGACCTGATACTGGCCGCGCAGGCTGCCCGGAGGACCGCCTGGCTATCCGAGCAAATGTATACACATTTCTCGGGGCTCATCCTCACATCCTGTCTATTGGCTACGGACAGGATAGCGTACACCTCCGTTTCGAATGCCGTGGTATATGCGCCCATAGCATAGCTCTCGCGCACCCCCAGACCCTCGATGTATATTCCTGCCGCGATCCGTCAGTAAAACAGACTAGGCTTGCGGGCTGGAATGCAACCTCATTTTCCCTCCACTGATCCCTACCGAGTATCCTGAGGGTATATGGCCTAGTCAACCTAATATTGTCCTCGGCATTCCGTACCTTGATGGCGGAAATTGGAATTTCCTTTTCCACCTCCTTGGAGACTGTTGCATGCTCCCTCTCCGCACCAGTTTCCAGAGTCTCGCCTTCTAAGATGCGACGCCATAGCCTCCCTTCTGATACAGATGGGAAGCGGTGGCAGCATCAGCAAGACCTCTAGCGCGGCTTAGGGTGTCGTCCTCATAGCGCCTGTAATACCCAGGAATGCCAGCCTTTGGAGTTTGGCCAGCTTCCCGGTAGTGGTTTGATTCACCTCACACCACCAGACCAACGCCTCATAGAGGATCCTCGGACTGACGATCACAGTGTAAATCCAATGAAGGATCCGAGGGTTAAACCCCCAGGTCCTCCCTATCACTCGACGCAGCTGCCAGAGGGTCACTACTCCCTTCCTCACTACTCGTTCTATTTGCGACCCCCATGTTAGTTTGAAGTCTAGGACCACCCCCAGATATTTGACCTCACGCACTAAAGTTAAAGGTTTTGCAAACATCACGGGCACCCTGAACCCCTCCCACCTAACTCTTGGAAGAGTTAAAACAGCCAGTTATTAAACGGTGTCACTTTCCAAATCAATAGGGTGGTGTAAAATAGTATTTTACGTTGCGCGGAATGTTCAAGAATTTAATCATTATTTTAGTTGTTTATTTTATTATTTTTTATTTTATTTACATTTGGTTATTATTATTATTCATGCAGACTATGACATTTAGTTTCGCTTTTTCAAGAGAGTTGAGTATTTGATGACAACCAGAAAGCACGTCCGCGAGTTACTCGTGCGCGGACGATCAGCTAATAACCCATGTTCGCATGAGTTAACATACATTATCGACAAATACAGTTTTAGTGGACTTCCAGTCACCAATACCAATAGCAGGGGTAAAGAAGTGACTGGCGTCTATCCGAACGGAAGCTGGAACGTTGCTACAACCATATACACGAGAGGACGCCAAAAATCATAAGTGCTTCGATATTTATATGCGGCTAGAATATTCTGTGAATTTCTATTATAGCGCCTATGGAACGACATTTGATAATACAATTTTTCAAGTGCGTTTAATTACAGTCCCTCTCTATATATAAACTCATGGACAAAAAACTTGGGTCACCTAAAATTTTGCCTCAATTTAACCTTAAATTACTTTTTAATTTATGCACTGATTTTGGTGTTTGTATCAACAAAATGTAGCCGCTATGGTTTTCTTTCTTAAAAATTAATAAGATTGCAAAAAGATGTAAAGGAATTTGGATTAGACAGGGTGAAACACATTGTTGCATTTTACCCTAAATTTCTTAACGCCCTGTAGAAAAAGTCTGGGCGCAGCAAGTGCGTTATAGTAGTGAATTTTCATAGAAATGATCTGGCCCCAAATATTTTGTTATAACTTTTTTTCTTACAACACAGAAATATAAATTTTGGTATATAGTTTCCTTTTAATATCATAGACTTACGTACCAAAATTGGTTACCATGGCTTTTTTTGTGATACAATTATTTTCCGAAAGAAAACCCAAAATTTTCTCGGAACACCTGGTTCGATTTTCCTGGCTAACGAACTTTTATTATCCAAGCCACTTACAAAAGGAATGTACCCAAATTTTATGAAAATCAACTCATTATTTTTTGAGTTATCGGTGTGATACATCACACACACACACAAATATATATATATATATATATATATATATATATATATATATATATATATATATATATATATATATATATATATATATATATGTATGTATGTATTTGTGTCTGCGTATCACACTGATAACTCAAAAAATAATGGGCCGATTTTGATCAAATTTGGTAAGTACCTCCCTTTTGCAAGTGGCTTAGATAAGTTCGTTACCCAGGAAAATCGGACCAAGTTTTCCCAGAAAATGTATTGTTTTTTACTTTTTATATCTCCGGAAATTGCAAAGTAAGGGCAATCAAATGGTACGAGTGTTTGTATTATAAAAAGAGAACCATGTATCAAAATTTAGGTCTGTAAGGTAAAAGACAAAAAGTTGCAGGTATTTAAAGAAACAAAAATTGGGAGTTTTGCTTAAAATGTCTTAGTCTCGACTGGAAACGTCAAAATTGGCAATATTAAGGCAAAGAACCAGAAACAAATATGGGTTATATAAAGAAAATGTTTGCAAGAAGAGTGTTCTACAAACCCTAAAATTTCAGCTTCAACCGTCATTGACCTTCATTTTACTAAAATATTCCCGAAAAATTCATTTCAAATATACCCTTTCTCTGATGCTCTGGCAGTAGTTTTAGTTAAGTTTATGGTTTAACAGTCCATAATTTTTAGCTTATTTTGGTAGAAAAAATTCGCTAATGAAGAGACTTTTGAATTTTAAAAAGATTTCTTTAAATTAGTGCAAACTAGCCCCCCTAGAATCTATATCCGGGTTTAGTTTCAGTTTTTATCTGTTTACATATATACAGCGTGACGCATTTCTACAGTAAAGGTTAATATAATTGTTATTATGCAAGATACGAGAAAAAATTGTATATGTTAATTATAGGGTGTCTTGAGTTGCATTTTATAAAATTATTTTGACACATGGGTGGTCCACAAGTCGTTGCTGATACCTACATATTTTTTTCCGAACATTCCTTATATTATTGCATTTTTGCATTTCTCATCAAAATATGATGCATGTTTGTAAAAAAATCTAGACGCAGTAAGTGCGTTTTGGTAGCGAATTTTCATTAAATGTTTCAAATTTAAATAACTCAATTTGCTATTAACCTAAGGTTAGTTGGCTAGGAAACTAGTTTTCTCAGAAACATTTAAAGTTTATTTTCAGAAGGTTTTTTTTGTCTGTGTATATTTTCAAACAATAAGTTATTTTGACAAAATATAGTCCATTGCTTCTACTATATAGGTTATACCGTAACCAAATTGATGCATGCTTGCATTAAAAACATATTTGCTATTAAAAACATTTTAATGAAAATTCACTTTCATAAAGCACTTGCTGCGTCCAGAATTTTTTGTTCATTAGGCTGTTTATATAAAAAAATATTTGAAAATGCTTGTTTTATTTAATACATTGGTAATACAAATAATACAAATTATTTAATATATTTAGTGCTAACCCAAGAATTATGAGTTTAATCAAAGCCAAGCCATTTCACATATGACTTGGTACCTTTTCTTCTTAACACTTTTTCAATTAAATACATGTCAGAAGATAGTCTTTTGCAGTTCTTCTTCATAGAATCCTCCACTGATAGGCTTGCCTTGCATGTCTTCTAGTAAATAGGTGATACGATTAGTGTAGTGAATCTTAGCAACCTTAAACAATTATGTTGACCAACGTATACCCTTTTTTAAATAATGTGTTAGCTTTGCTTATACGTACATCACCCACTTTAAATGTATTTTTGTTAAACACTTTAAGATTTGAGTAGACTGGTTTACGAATAGCTTCTTTATTTTTCTCATTAACATCTTTAGGCTTTATACCAGCTGTTCGATGAACAGTAGCGTTGTAAGCAGCAGTAACATAAGGCAGTGTATTAAGCCACTTGTAGGAACCAAACAACTTGAAGTTTTTATATATCTTCTCTTTCAAGGTACGTATGACTCTTTCCACTATTGCAGCCTTCTTCACACTATAAGTGCTGTAGTGGTTAATGTTGTATTTTTTCATTAAGGCATTAAATTTGGAGTTAGAGAACTCATTGCCAATATCAGACTGGATGTTAGAGTGACCTGTACTATTAGATAAAATATCAATCATAGCTTTAGTTACCTGTTCTGCATTTTTAAGTTTAAGTGGGTGGGTCCGCACATACTTTGAAAAACAATTGATAACTACTAAAATGTACTTGCAGCCAGGGTTTTCGCGATGATAGTCTGTAAACTCAGCTAAATCAATTTGCCACAAGTCATTTAAACCTTTAATTATGGTATGCCTACGTTTAAAATTGATTCTTGCTGGTTTATACAGCTCATTTATAATTTGTTTCTTAGCATCAGATGGCTCACTCATGGTGAGTTTTCTAAAATTAGTTTTATCACATGTTGATATTTGATGGAGGTGTTTCGTAGAGTGTCTTCTTTAGGACCGTTCTCTTTTCTGTGAGGACTAGTAGCTTCCATAATGCCTGCGTAGTCACGTAAAGCTTGCGAATTTTTCATAGCACTAGGGTCAGGTTTTCTTAAAAATATTAATTTCAACAGACGATTGATACCATAATATCTTCTATCGCCAACCACAATTTGAAAGCTTTCTCTATTTACAGCATCTATGTTAGTAACAACAAATTTAATAATAATTTAATTTGTTACCAAGCATCCAAGTTTTGGTGGTTCTATCATAAGTAACAGCATATGTTGGATCACACGAACGGTTCTCTGTGAAATATTTATCAACATAATTTTTAACAGCTATAAGATATGCACTTTCATTCACATTGTTCGTAAATTGCTTCAGGCGTATTTGCAGCGGCCTCTAATTCTCTGTAAGCTTTAGTCACCCATAATTCAGGTTCAAGTGGTTCTGCTTCCAACTCGAACGTTTCATCGTCACTAAGCAATGGAACTTCTTCCTTTGGTGGCTTCACATCAACATCAGATATGATTGGTTTCTCCACTGCTCGAACAGCTGCTAACGATGCTGTTGTTTTCTATATCTCACTCAACGGTTTTAAGATAGGTTTATATAAACGTAGTAATGTTTCATCTGTCTCTATTTACCAAGCTTCAAAGCTAAATATTTGGTTCTAATAATATCGGATAGATCGGCTATTTTACGTTCGATATTTGGCGGGGATGCTTTACGTTTGATATTTAATGTGTGACGACAACGGCGAGCATTAGATTTTTTCGACATGTTTACAGTATATTGAACACATAAAGACTAACATGGTTTATGAGTTTAAATATATATAAAATGATCGAATCCTTCCCTTTGTTAAACCGGAATCTTTAACAACAACCAATGCATCATGTTTCATTCGCCAACGTTCACCGCACAACATCTTGAACTTGTCAAAACTCATATGTGTGTCACATGATAATCATACACATGTTTAAGATTTGTTTCATCTTGTTTAAATAAAACCACAACATAACGTCACATACCAATTGTTTTGGAACTTTGGTATATGCCTGACAAAGATATAATGAATCAATGTTTTATGTCTGCCCATACAAAAATACCATTTTATTTTATCTTGCTTGTCACACACCACATCATCAAATATAAATATTGAATTCTCAACGCATCTGCTGGATCTAATATTTCGTTTTCACTAGATGGATACTAACCAACATCTTTTGTAGCGTCCAACACTTTTTGTAACATATTGTATATAGGTTGATAGAGAGACTTTGAATATACATACACGTTTTCAGACTTTAAACCGTTCAGTTCAAACAATAAATTCAACATGACATTTGTTTTACCACATCCACTAGGACCACATATCTAACATCTAACTATGTCTTGTAAAAGAAGACCATGTCTGTGTTGTTTAACTGTATGAATAGCAACATCATCCAGGTTAGTGACTGGTAATGTTGTGGTTGTGTGTTTTGCACATGCGCATCATTAACTAAACTAACACTTCAAAGCTCCAAGTATAAATACTTGTGTTCAATACACATCAGTATTAGTATCAATGTGGGTAGTTAAGGATGAGGGGCTTGTAAACACATTCATTAACAACTTACCTGTTGAGTTACACATACCTGGTTATCACTTGTGTCACTAAGTGAAGATTGGAACCTGTGATGAGCACTGATAAGTACACTTGGAGAACCCAAATCACCCCAACACATTTTAAAAGACCTGACGATCGTTTCACTAACCAAGTTAGCGTCATCAGAGGAAGAAACATTCTAAATACTTAAAAAAACTAACATCAACTTATATACCGACTTTTTTAAAAATGCTGTCTAGACCCCTCGTGATTCTAGGTTCAAATGGTAAGCAAACAAAGTTTTTTCCGATTTTTCTCTTCTGAACGTGGTTGATTCCGTCAACATTTTCTTTGTTTTCTGTTTGTTGATTAATTTTTCCACTAGGCAAGCAGTGGATCCGTTATATACGGCCACGTTCTTAATATAATTTAATTCTTTGGTATATCTACTTTTGTTTAAAGAAAAATTAATTAACCGATTTACTAAAAAATTCAGACTGGCCATTTTTTGTGCGTACGTATGATGTGAGTCGCTCGGGATGTAGCTTAAGCTAGTGGTTTCTTTTCTATAGACATCGAATTCTAAAGTGTCTTTATTCTTGATACTAGCTATCAAGATCACCATTTGAACCTAGAATCACGAGGGGTCTAGACAGCATTTTTTAAAAAGTCGACTTGCAGCTAACATTTTCAACAACAAATACCTTAAAAAACTTGCTAGGCAACCCAAAAGACAAGGATAGCGCGGACAAAATGTCGGGAATTTATGAAATTAGTTGTAAAGATTGTAATCTTAAATACGTCGGACAAACAAAAAGATCGATTGGTATAAGATTCAAAGAACACATATCCCAATTACGTTACGGTACTGTAGATAAGTCTGCCGTCGCCCGACATATTTGGGATAATAATCATCACGTTGATAAAGATAATCTGAAATTAATAAAAAATATTAGAAAACCAGGACACCTAAATGGGTTTGAGAGCGTATATATTGCGAAATATAGTTACAACAAAAAATGTATGAACACTTCACCAGCGCCAATTACGAGTCACTTGATCGATTGCTTTGCTAAATAAAATTCCCACGTTTTCGGCACGTTTTTACCGATAACATAAGTATACAGTTATTGCCGCCAAAGGAACCGCTGTAAATTTAGCTGTCGTTGAACTTTCTCAAAATTATTACAGATGGACACTTTTTAGATAAAGCAGTAGGGATAGCGCAAAGACGTGGTCCGGCGATAAAAATACAATACACTTTGGAATTTGCCTACGAGTAGTGTCTCATCTCGGTTCGATCTCTTTACCTGAGATCCGGTATATAAGTTGATGTTAGTTTTTTAAGTATTTAGAATGTTTCATCCTCTGATGACGCTAACTTGGTTAGTGAAACGATCGTCAGGTCTTTTAAAATGTGTTGTGGTGATTTGGGTTCTCCAAGTGTACTTATCACTTTTGTGGTCCTGGTACTAAACTTCAAGAACGTCTAGCTAGGGGTGATCAAGGTATCAATCCTCTAGATCATGCTTGTCGAGATCACGACAACGCTTACTCTCAATCAAAGCATTTGATTGATAGACATCTAGCTGACGAGGTGTTGGAAAACAGAGCTAGGGAAAGAGTCAAGTCGAAAGACGCAAGTTATGGTGAAAAGATGGCTGCTTGGGATGTAGTAAAAACAATGAAAGCGAAAAGAAAACTTTTTATGGGTGTAGGTAAGCGTGACAAGTTGGTGGTACAGTACCATTTAAAAACATATTGACTTTAATGTGAAGCGCCATCAATGTAGTTGAGGAAGTTCCATCTGTGAAAAATGTACTACATGTAGCGAGAAAAGTTATTGAAAATGCTGGCGGCCGCAAAAAAGTTAAAGTGCCTCATGTTGTTCCTATACCCAAGTGGAGGTTTCCTGCCATTGTTACCTCTGATATTCGGCGGTCTGTCAGCTCTTGGTGCCTTGGGCGGTGGTGCTGCCAGTATTGCTAAAGCTGTTAACGATGCTAAATCAGCTAAACAAAAATTGGAAGAAGCAAAACAATCAAACAATGGAAGTTGCAGTTGGTAATAAAGGCAATGGTGTGGGTGATGGTGTGTATATGAAAAAACAACGTACTGGTTATGGTTTCTATTTACACAAATCAAAAAACGTGTGATGCATTTACCACCAAGACCTCTAACAAATGTAGATCTTGTGAAATTTGCTGGTAAGATGAAAATCCCATATTGTAGAGGTGTATATACATGCGAGATGCTCTACCTCGAAATGGTCCACGTAAGAATGAATCATTCAATATGAATTTACAAACAAACAAGGAGCCTGGTAGTCATTGGGTTGCAGTTAAGAAAAGTGGTAACACCGTCAAGTACTTTGATTTGTATGGAAACTTGAATCCACCAGTCAAATTGCAATGTTACCTTTAAAGACTCTACTCTAATGTATAATCATGTGTATCAGAAATATAATTCTTACAATTGTAGTCATTTATGTTTAAAATTTTTAAATAAAAGCTTTAAACAGTAGCCTATGTGTTTCAGCCATGTCGCTAACCTTCTAGCTGAAAGGTAAAACGTCTTCTCTATCGTTAGAAATATTTCCACTGATAGTGTTAGACCCTCGGTTTGATCATTCATTGGTCCTTACAAATGTTCACACAAACAACACCATACCAAACATATAACCTGGATGTAGTAACATTTTATTTTACATCGAAGCCGAACTGAAGAAAGATAGTGTGTTACCGGAAGTAATACTTCCCAATGGTGCTTATCTCAAGTGATATTTGCAACCTGATGATGCTGTTGTAGATGCAACCAAACTTTTCAGTTTAAAAGCTAACAACACTTTTAAATGTGGGATACCGTGAAAATATGATATCGATTTTACAGAAGATGCTCCAATAGCTCCTCTATTGGGGTTTTCCTCAAAAAGATCTCTCATTAAAGATGTGGTCACAAATCAGATTTACCTGTGGAGTTTGTTAAAGTAAAAACAATTCGTTTGGAATGCAACATAGTGAGCGGGTCTTACCACGATGGTAAACCTACACATGCATCACATCGAAGACGGTTCTATCGTTGGAGAACATACAGTTTCTAAAATCTTTGGGTTATAATGTTAGCAAACTACATATCTTCGCAGACCCTGTGCACGACGAGTCAATCAAGGGTGAAGAAATACGCACTTACGCTCCGCAAACTAGATCGTTTGATTATGATACATGTGAATTTGCAATCAATCAGCAAGATGTTTTTTAAGATTGGTCTTCAGCCGCTCTACTAATTAGTGGTACAACTGAGACGATAGGCGCCACAGGAGATGATGCAGTGCAAGGCCGCAGACGAGCCCTGAGGGAAAAAAATCTAATGCAGCCGCACATTTGTTTTCTCTGTTGCTCTTGAACTGTGCAATCAGATTATTGAACATGTTAGAAATTCAGGTATAGTTACAGCAGTTCTAACATTTTCCCAATCAAACAGCGATGAAGCACGAGCTCAGATTCCTGCTGGTTGGCATCCAACTGAAAGTAATACAATGGTGAAAAACAATTGAGTTTGTTATTGCATACCTCCCAGCCATGTATGTAATTCAAAGATTATAGAAGAGTGCTTTTCAGTCAATTGTTAATACGTATAACTGGGCTCAGAATGATAGAAATTGCTTCATTATGAGTGGTGCAGCAGCTGCAAACAAAGCTATAAAGTTAAACAATGAACATATGGTATTACAAGTCAAACATATCCACCCGAATGATGTTATACAACAACAGTTGTTAAAGTCGATTGCTCAAGATAAAAAGATTCTTATACCATTTAGAAAATGGGAGATGTATGAATTACCGAATCTGAGTAATTCAACTAACGACTTGTGGTCTGTTAAAACTTCCTCAAACACCGAATGACCTAGATTGTGGTATTTCAAACGGATCACCATCACAATCCTAGAAAATATATAAACGAGTTTATCATGTAGATATTCGAGATGTGAGACTTCACCTAAATTCAAAACAAATCCCCACCGAAGGTAAGAATATAAACTTTGGACAAGCAAATTACCTAGAAGCATATAGAAACATGATTGAATTTCAACGATTGTATGTTGGTAGAGAAGTTCAGCCTAAGTTGGATTACAAAGCTTTTGCAAAATTTCCTGTTTGTGTTTGATTGTTCCAAGTATAGAGATTCCATAAAACCCTCAACTGTAGATATAAAATTGGAAATGGAAAGCAACCAGAACTTTCCAGATCACACGAAATGTTTCTGTATAATTATTCATGATTGCATCATCCAGTACTCCCCACTCTCTAATGTTGTACGCTATATAATGTAGATGCAAAGCTGCAGCGGCTAGTGTCAAGATGAAGTTCGTCGTTGTCGATTCTCAAGGTTTTTGCGTGCCTGAGTACACACCGATAGAATTAGTGATTTATAATGGTTTCCAAACTGTGCATTATGTGTTTAAACCACAATCACCGTTACGTTTACTGCATGCAGACATAATCAAATAAGTGAAGTTACTTAAAGTCCAACACCATTGTATCGACTATAATTATGGTAAAGTTAATTTAGAAGAATTACCAAACATAATAGTCAAGCATATTATTGAACAAGTGAACAGAATCTATGTTAAAGGTGACAATAAACAAAGGTTCATGTTGCACCTGCTACTAACTTGTGGTTACAGAGTGGGTGTAGTCAACTTGGAAAACAGCAGAGGTTGTCCGAAGCTGGTGGCAGACATTCCTTTATGTATGGATCATACACTTGTATACAATAGAAAATGTATATGTAGTATAAATAATTCTGTCATTATTTACTTATATTGTAGACCTGATCTCTTAATAAAACAAATGTTGTAAGTTATATATGTCTTTTTATTTTAAACTACATTTATTAATATTAATTTCCAACCACATTAGCCGCTCCAACATCCATCCACTCTCGGCTTCTGCAAACTCCTTGGCTTTTGTGTAAACTTCCTGAGTGACTTCTTGATATATGGTTTCAAAATTAGTTGAAACTGTGATATTTTTGTTTTTAGTATTTAATGACTTCATTTCTTTTCTATTTCAGCTGTGAAGCACATACAAACCAATCAATTCCAAATTTATTTAAGTTGTAGTACGTTTAACTAAAACAGCTTCAATCAAATGAGTGTATGTTTCAGTTTCCATGGCTAGGTTTATGTCACTTCCATTCATACTAATACGATAGGTGGCCACTGTTTTTAAAAGCTTGAGCCAGCATATACACTTGTTCAACTCGCCATGGTTCACATACTTTTGAAGCTTCACTACGTAAATGTCCAGAAAATGCACTATTTTTCACTTGTAACGAGCACGATTCACAGTATCTCATCTTAACTACAGATGCTTAACTAATGAATAAAACACATGTATTCAGTTTATATATTAATTAACAAACATGTTTGCGATACATATCTTTAAGTGAAGTGTTATATTTAAAACAAAAGTACATCAACATAAATATGGTAAGACATAAGAAAAGCAGTTAATATAAACAAAACAAAAATAATAGAATTTGAGGTGAGCAGGTAAGAATCATTCAATACAAGAGTTCTCCAATCAAATGTCTCACCCCGGGAGAAACATACGTTTGTAACGCAACACTTCCCACTTGCTTTTGGACATGTTGTATGCTGATAGAGGCATAAGCTCATCGTTATGTAGATATGATGTTGGAAGACCAGACAATTTCATGCAGTCGTCGTCGTCGAAACAAATTCTTACTTCTTTAACATTTGGTGGTTGGTAAATATAAAACACATTGTGACACAATGCTGTGAGGATGAAGAAACTTACTCGGTTAACACTTGCTCTTGAGCGTAATGCAAACACCCTCCGACATATAATATTTGAATGTGGGTGACGTGTTGCTGAGCAGGGTATTTAACACTCTTATAGTTTGTGCTGAACTAACATCTGAAGTACCTAGATCTGTCAATCCTTGAACGATGTCGCGAAGAAACCAGTCCTATGTCCATGCAAATTGTGTTTCTCTCACATACTCAATTCTTTCTTTAACGATAGCCCACAATCCATCAGCTTTTCTACGGTTTCATCATTTCTATTTTCATTGTTGCGAGTGTTGCGATTTGTTCATCATAATAACTTTTGTATCGCATTTACTTCTTCCGGTAAATATTTGAAAATGACCTGCTTAAAGGAGTTCCTGGTTGTAACGAATGAGCGACAAAGCAAAGAATTGTGCAGAGCAGCCGCCAACTAAATATAAGTCACACAATTCAACTATATGCCTGCTTTCATAAAATTCACCTTCAGACTTGCGTTCATCTATAAAAGCTTGTTTTTGTATCTTTAACACTAGCAGTCTTACTTTCGATTCGTTTTCCTTACTATATATTTTAGTTTTACCTTCATACCACAGTTTTCTGTGTAAACTAAATATCTGAGGTATCTTCATCGACATAATACCTTCTATATTGATTTTTACCTTCTTCAGGTAAATATTTGAAAAATGGTTTCCTTAAAGGAGTTCCTGGATGATATCGAATTAGTGCTACAACAAAGAACTGTGTAGAGCAGTAACCAGTTAAATATATGTCGCACAGTTCAACTATATCTCCACTTTCATAATCTTCACTTTCAGAGTCACGTTCATCTGTAAAAGCTTGCTGTTTTTAATCTAAATTCGTTTACTTCATCAACTATTTTATTTTGAATTCCATACCACAAGTCGATATACATCATACTGCTTCTGTTAAAGTTTTCAACGTCTGTGTTAACACAACTTTCGAGACTTATTTATATATCCAGCTCAGACTTGTTCCGTGGTTCACCGTAAATGAAAATTTATAAAGGGCACAGAATCACTAACAAGGTCATATGCAAACTCTAACGGGAAAAGAGCTGAAAACGAGGTAGAAACAAACTCTAACAGGAAGCGAAATGTAATTGCTAACGAGGTCATATAAAAGATCTAACAGGAATAATATCATTTCCTGCCACATGCAAATGATTCATTACTCGGAATTGCATGATGATTCAGATGCTTTGTTGCCAATTGTACCACCAACATCTAGATATCTGTCTCCTGATTGTTACCTGCTGACGTCATCTTACGAATGCTGTTGCGCGGCAATTTTTCGTTTCTTCTTTTGTTATTTGTATTCTACTATTTGAGCTGAGTAAAATGACACCACACACTTACTCTCTAAACCACTTATTAAAAAAGTTGGTTTGCGCATACGCCAGTCGCCATATTATTTAGTACTCACCGAGACGAGTAAAATGATACCAAACACCATACCTCTCAACCAAAAATTAAACAAGTTGGTATGCACATGCGCCATCTTTACATACATTTTTCTAAAAATCAGAATGGCGGACCCTCTTATTTCAACAGGTCTAGTCAGATGTCTTAAATTTTATATTTTTTAATTTTTCGCGGCAAAAGCAGCCATCTGGGATTATGTCATGTCAGGTTAGTTGTTCAGCACCCCATGTTAGCTGGTGGCTGACGTCAAAAACGGCGGTGGAGCTGGTGGGTGACGTCACAAACAGTGGTGGGCCCAGAACCGGGTATCTCTACCTACTCACAGGGAAGTGTCTTTTCACTACTTCTTTTAGTGAATTTTCTTAGAAAAAATTCACTAATGAGATCTCGACTTTTGAATTTTGAAAAAAATTCTTCAAATGAGCGCGATCTAGGACCCCTAGAACCCATATCCGGGGTCAGTTTCAATTTTTATATGTTTATATATATATATATATATATATATATATATATATATATATATATATATATATATATATATATATATATATATGTCACACCGATAACTCAAAAAATAATGGGCCGATTTTAATAAAATTTGGCATGTACCTTTCTTTTGTAAATGGCTTGGACAAGTTCGTTAGTCAGGAAAATCGGACGAGGTTTTCCGGGAAAATTTTGAGTTTTCATTCGAAAAAAATTCTTATCTCAAAAAGTAATAAGCCGATTTTAATAAAATTTGGCATGTGCCTTTCTTTTGTAAATGGCTTTGACAAGTTTGTTAGTCAGGAAAATCGGACGAGTTTTTCCGGGAAAATTTTGAGTTTTCATTCGAAAATAATTTTTATCTCAAAGAATAATAGGCCGATTTTGATAAAATTTGCTATGTACCTTCCTTTTATAAATGACTTTGACAAGTTCGTTAATCAAAAAAATCGGACGAGGTTTTCCGGGAAAATTTTGAGTTTTCATTTGAAAAAAATTTTTATCTTAAAAAATAAAAAATCTATGATAACCAAATTTGGTAGGTAGGTTTACGATATAAAAAGTAAACTATACTCCAAAATTTAGATTTCTATGTTACAAGAAAAAAAAATTATAATAAAATATTTTGTGCCAGATCATTTCTATGAAAATTCACTATTTCTAATATACTCTTCAGATATAAACAAATACGTGAAAGAGGCAAACGTTTTACAGTTTGCCGATGACATCTGTTTATATGTTAACTCCGCGGACATAAAACAAGGTTCACAGAAATTAAGAGAAGCTGTTTTTTCTTCTTCTGAAAGTGGACAAATGAGAATTTAATGGAAATGACTAAATCCAGAACAAAAATTTATTTCTTTAATAGAAAGCACACAATTCCAGACCGTATAGTAATAAACGAAGAAATCTACCCCATTGAAAACTCAGTAAAATATCTTGGCATGATATTAAACAAAAAATTGCAGTGGAAGGAATAACATATTAAGGATGGTATGCCACAATAACTCGGAGCGGATGTAGAAACAAGTTTGCTAATTTATAAAAACTATATCAGACCCATACTGGATTACGGCGCCATATTTTACGATCAAACCGGAAAGACCTATCTAAATAAAGTAAATAAAATACAGAACAAATGTATAAGAACATGCTTAGGAGCTTTAAAAAGCACACCCATTGCTAGTATGTCAGCGGAGGATCATAGACACCAATTGAAATGAGAAGAAAGCTTCTGACAAATAGATTCACAATTAAAATGCATAACAAAGATAGCTATCTCAATAATAACTTATTTCAACTGCACATTCTAGACCTGGAGAATATTGGAAGAAAAAGAAAACACCTCTTATTGTGGAAGAATTTGCCAAATTTTGGGAAAGAAAGCCATTTATACATTCGGTACAGATAAACCCAGTCTTTCAAGTTAAATGGCACAGTCTAGATAAAATGAAGGTAGAGCATAAATTGACTACTCCCAGTACCCCAGTCAGTTTAGAGACCAAATGCTTAAAGAAGACCTGAACAGAATACTAGCAGCATCGTATTTATTATACACAGATGGGTCCAAAAATCAAGAATCAGTGGTTGTGCATATCCACAGAGAAACGCGGGGAAACAAATTAAGAACAGTTCTATATTCTCAGCGGAATGTGTTGCTATACTGGAAGCAATGAAGTATGCCGAAAATTGTAACATAGAAAAAGTAATTATTCTTAGTGATAATAAAAACGCCCTACAGGCTATAGAAAATTTCAGCATCACCACAAAGCAACCAAATTATTTACAAGTAGAGATCGTAAAACGAAATATACAAGCAAAACAAGCAAATACAAAAATCTGTTTTGTATGGGTCAGAGGTCACAGTGGATTAAGTGGTAATGAGTCAGCAGATAATATGGCCAGAACGGCGTTAGACATCATAGCGAACACCCAATACCTAATACATCACCGGGATGAGATTCAAAGATCTAAAACTTTAATAAGAGAACTTTGGAAGGGGGAGTACCAGAATGCAACAAGGGTCGTGCTTATAAGAGTATTGTAGAAGAACCTCCAAGAAAACCTTGGTTTTGCGATTGCCCTTATAACAGTAAAATGTTCACAAAACTATGTGTAGATTACGCTTCAATCGCGCATTTTTCCGAGTCATCTATATAAAATAGGTTTGAGAGAAGATCCTTTTTGTGATTGTGGTGAATTCGGAGACTTGGAACATGTTTTGTTAGAATGTATACTTAAGCAAAGCAAAATCAGTCAATTTGTAGATAAGTTATATAGGAATATTAGTGTTCCAAAGCCTTTCAATTTATCGCAACTCAGCACTAGAGGCTTTGACATTTATTTAGATTTATGGAAACATCTTAAATACATATGTGAAAACATTTGATGTAAATCTTGTATGGAAGGTAGATTCAGTTGACCTATTGTTTCCCAACCTATATGTATTAGCTTACTTTTACCTAAGGCCCACCTGGGCACGTTTTAAAGTTGCTCTGATCGGCAGCAGAGCTTGAAGCTATGTGTCCATTGTCTATCCCATACGTTGTGAAAAATAAGTTATCAACAATATTAAAATACACAAAAATAATATAAAAGAATGTGTAGCAGAAAAATAGAGCCAACTGGTAACAGATGATATATACATGTGTGTGTGTGTCTATATATATATATATATATATATATATATATATATATATATATATATATATATATATATATATATATATATATATATATATATATATATATATATATATATGTATGTACCTACTTTTAGAATCATAGATTAAGGAATGAGAGTGAGAGGGTGCAAGAGATTATAATAATTTTTAAGCAACAAGATGGTTGGCAAAAGGTATACGACACTGAATTTTGCGCTGATTTCGACCTGCACTCACAGTTATGAAAAACTAGGTGAAGGGGCACTGATTCCGCAGCAAAAAATAATGGCGAATTTTAAAAAAAATATTTTCAGAATAGAAGATTTTATTGCCAAATTAAACAATAAATTCAATTCTATAAGATTTACCCACGAATTAAAAATTAATAATAAATTACCCGTTCTAGATGTACTAGCTATCGACAATAAAGACACTATAGAATTCGATGTCCATAGAAAGGAAACCACCACTCTAAGTTAGATTCCGAATGACACATCATATTATGTTCAGACAAAAAATGGCCAGCTTGAATTTTTAGTAAACAGCTTGATTAATTTTTCGTTAAGGAAAAATAGATATACCAAAGAATTAAAGTATATTAAGAACGTAGCCGAATATAACGGATACACTGCTTGCCTAGTGGAGAAATTAATTAACAAACAGAAAACAAAGAAAATGTTAGCGGAATCAACGACTTTTAGAAGAAAGCCGAAATTTTTTTGTTTGAACCTCAAATCACGAGCGGTCTATATAGCATTTTTTTAAAAGCCACTTTGCAACTAACATTTTTGACAAAAAATACTTTAAAAAACTTGCTAGGTAACCCAAAAGACAAAGATAGTACGGGTAAAATGTCAAGAGCTTATGTAATAAGTTGTAAAGACTGTGATCTTAAATACGTCGGACAAACAAAAAGATCTATTGAAATCAGATTCAATTTAGATACAGTACAATAGATAGAGCTTCGGTTGCTCGACATTTGGGATAATGAGGAGAGTCTAAAATTAGACAACCAGGACAGCTAAACCCCTTCTAATATATATATATATATATATATATATATATATATATATATATATATATATATATATATATATATATATATATATATATATATATATATATATATATATATATATTTATATATATATTGCTAAATACAGTAATAATAAAAAGTGTATGAATCGCGCGCCGCCTCCGCCTCCGCCTCCGCCTATGGGTATTCTCCTGGTAGATTACTTTACAAAAAATACAGGCAGAAGCACGCCCGTTAGATAATACGAGAATTAACATATTTCCGCCAAGGTAAAGGTAAGATGCTTACTGGCAATTAGGCCATTGCTGACCCTTTTTGCTCATCTAAATTAACCTACCCTCCACCTTCAGCTCTTGAACAAAAATGTTTCCATGAATAGAGTAGGCCCGGTTCTGTGTAGTCCATTGTTCGAACTGTGATCATAACAATCAGTGTGGCCTTCTTATCTCACACAGTTTTGCAAAAGCAGGTATGCAAATTTAATTACAGGGAGTTAAGACTACTCAACAGTTGGGACCTGTCTGTATGCCTTCATAGGGGACGCTGTTTGCAACTACTTGGCAACTAAAACATAAATAGTAGTTTTAGTTTTTATTAACTTAGTTTATTCATTCCCCTACTTTGTTAGCGAAACGATCGCTATGTCTAAAAACTGTATTGAGATGAATTGGATTCTCCAAATTGTACTTACCAGTGCTCATCACAGGTTCCAATCTTCACACATCCAACAGTTCATCTATCTGTTAGATATAGTTTTCTATTCATTATAAAAACCTATCAGATACAGTATGGTTTTGAATAAAACGATATTTTTATTGATATTGCCCCATTGCTCTAACAGGGGACAGCGAGGGAGTTGGTGGAACGTCAAGCAGTGCCTTCCTCACCCGCGTTTGCATCGCTCAGTTGCACTGTAAAGCAACTTTTACTGCCCACCAGGACCTCATCACCACGAATACCACAATAAGTATGTTAGTTGCATAGTGACGGAGAAAAAGTTTGTTTTAGGATTACGGCATAAGTTACGAGTCACATAATAAGAATTGGCATTGAAGTCAAATTTATTTAGATACATCTATGTTTAGGTTTTTATTATAAATTAGTTGAAAATATTGGGAATTGGTTTTAGACACGCGTCTTTGGTTTTGTAATGCCGAAACAAATAACTATTTTCACATTGTTTTTAAGTATGAGGCGCTGAATCGGGAAGAATGATGCCTGCAGGGAAATTATATATGATTACCGGTTGAAGCGCTACTCACACTCACTGAAAATCTGGACCTACAATGTGTTTAAATACATAAAAATCAATGGCGACTGGACTTTAGTCTATAATTTAAAAACAAATGTGCGCGTATTTTTAGACTTTAACAAATTAAAAACTAATAATTCATTTATAATTCAATACATACCAATATATGGTGTAAGCTTCTGCCTGAGCTGGATCTTTAACATTTGGTTCATTCAACAAGTCCTGAATACCAAGAAGAATCTGCTTAATTGTAATAGCTGGTCTCCAATCTTTTTCTTCATCTAAAAGAGATAGGCAGACCGTACCCGACGGATAAACATTGGGATGGAATAGTGGTGGTTCAAATTTACACTTTGGAGGGCTGCTTGGGTAGTCATCTTTGAAGATCATACGGAGTTTATAATGACCACCTTCCCATGGAGTCTGCCAAATTTACATATACACAGCATTAATATAAATCAAAAATTGTCCTGAAACAGCAAGTGTGTTTTGGTTGCGATTATTCATTAAAAATTTAACTTATTTTAAAGTCATATAGTAAATAAAACTTAAGAAACAAAAATAATAAACTACATTTAGGCCTACAACGAAAGTTGTTAGTAAAATAAAATAAATTAATTAAAGTCTTATTTGCACGTCACTTTTTTAGAGGTTATATGATTTTTTAGTGCTAAATTAGCTATTAAGTACATTTGTCTACAAAATAAATATTTACTAGCATATACAACAACCAAGTTTTGGTCTATTGAGTGTAGAATCTGCACAGGTTAAAATTTTATTGCTTATAAAATTTAATATTGAGATATTCCAATCCTTGGACAAACTGTACATTATTTTAAATTAATTTGTTGTAACTTTATTGTGTCGATGCTAAGTTTTAAGTAAATATTTAATAAACTTATTTTGCGTAGCATTTCTTTTGGGTACGGCACAGTGTACCATTTTGGTTGCAACTGCTGGGTATCTCGGATATTTGTAAATACAGAACCTTGCTGTTCTGCGAACCTCAGCTCCTTTTTTTTGTGAAACAAAAGATGGCGCAAACAAAATTGTCATAGCCCACTTTGTCAAAAGAGCTACATGGCGATATTGAAAATATTGCATTTTCAGGTACCCCTTGTATTTCAGTTTGTCCGACAACTTGTCAAAAAGGTAAAAACGAATCCTTTTAGAACTTTTTACGTAGAATCTGGCGACGTAGTTAGTTTTTCTCTAAATATTGTCGTTTTTTAAATATTGGCCAATGTTCTGTTTTTTCTTTTAAATGGGACCCTGTATATTTGTCAAGAAATAACATTATGGGTCTATTTAATAAACAACAAAAAAACCTAATATTCATAATTCACAATCAAAAATTTTCAGTATGCTATGCAAAAAAATGCTGCTGTTTATCGTTTACTCGGAAGCAAGTGACAGTTCCCAAAATTTGTTCTATCCAGTGTCACACTGCTGGCCTTAATTATATAAACTTTGTGTTTCATTTTCAAATTTGGCTGTTTTTTTTTATTATTTATTTATTGTGTGAAGGTAAATTATTGACTGGCAGTAAACCAAACTTTGAAACATTTTGTGAAATACGATATGTTAGCTTGTTTTATATTAAGTACCGAAATTGTTGAAGCGACATCGGCGATGTCGATTTAACAGGTAAATAGTTGGTTTTCAGTTATGTTTAAATACTATTGCTTCATTTTTATTTAGATATCTATAAAGGAGACAACCCAATACATTTGCTTTTTACTGTATAAAAAAGAATTTACTTGGTCACGGATCATTTAACAAACCTCGTTGAAAAAGATAAAATAAAGAAAATCGAGAGGTTGAGAAGTAACAGTTTTGGCTAATGTAGAAGCTTACCCCACAAACTCCTGTAGAGCCATTGAAAAGGGCGTAGGGATGCCAAAAGCTAAAGTTCAAAAAATGTTAAGAATTCACAAATACCACCCATACAAATTTAGGCTTTCCAGCACCCTGGGGATGCTCAACGTCGGGTAGTCTTCTGCAATTGGTATCGGGAAAGATCTCATATGGTTAGAGATTTTTCAATTAAGGTTATGGGGTTAGGCGAAGCTCATTTGAGTAATTTTGGTATTCTTAAAGGCACAATAGCAGATTCTGCTCCCAAGAAAACCAACACCAAATATTTCCCAAAAGACAACAAGAGCAGGCCTAAATGTGTCTTGCTTCATATTAGGAACATATATAAAATTTTATATATTTGAGGCAAACCTAACAGCCAATCGCTATGTTGAAATTTTAGAGACAGCTATACTTGAATTGCTCAATCCTTTAGGACATGTAAAAAAAATCACAAGTAGTGATAGAGAGGAATCGAATGATCAATACAGGGAAAGCAGAAAGAAATTAAAGACACCAATAACAAAGGTAAAGCAACAAGCCTGGAACTCTCTTTGTAAAGAAATAAATGATATTTGGGAACTAGGGTACAAGATTATCTTAGGTCAAATTGGTACAAGAACACTAATGACAATAATAAACTAAAGACAAATTAAAATAGCGCAGGAATTGTTCCCTAAACGCAAGTCAAAGAATGGCAGAGAGTGGAAGTGAAGTCGGAGGATATTCTACCTTGTACAGATGAAGAACTGAAGTAAGCAGGCCGAAGGATGAAATCTGATAAAGCTGCAGGCCCGGATGGTATACCGATCGAGGTTGTTGAGGCAGGAGCAGAACAGAAACCGGAGATATTACAAGTTCTGATAAATAAACTAATTAGTGATGGAAGTTTCCCATCAGAATGGAAGACTGCCCGCTTGGTGTTATTGGAGAAGCCAGAGAAAACAGGAGGAAATAAGTCATATAGAACTATATGTCTGGAAGACGGAATAGCAAAATTATATGAACATGTAATAAATAACAGACTTATAAAGGCAATCGAGAGGAGAGGAGGCTTAGCAGACAACCCATTTGGCTTCCGTAAGGGGCGTTCAACGATGGATGCTGTAAAGAAGGTACAGGACGTGACAAGGAAAGAAGGCAATAAAAACAGGCTTGTGGCCATGTTAACATTGGAGGTAAGAAATGCATTCAATACAGCACCATGGAGAGGCATATACGAAGTGCTAAGAAAGAGGCAAGTCGAGCCATACCTGCTGAAAATAGTATGTAGTTACCTGGAAGACAGACAGCTACTGATTGGACCGAAATATCCGATGCAGGTCACATGTAGCGTACCACAAGGGTCAATCCTAGGACCAACACAGTGGAATATGTATTACGATAAGGTTTTTAGTCTGGAGTCTGTAAACAACACGGCTATTATATGGTATGCAGATGATTCGGCGCTGGTTGTAAGCGGAGGAAATAAGGCTGACATAGAATATAATATCAACTGATCAGTGGCGAGGGTGGAAAACTGGATGGAAAAAAGTAGTCTACAACTCGCGCCTCAACTGAACGTATAGTGCTAGTGGGATGAAGAACACAGCAGTAACCGCCCAAGTGGGGAATGAATAAATTAAGTCGCAGACACGCCTGAACTACCTCGGCATACAAGTAGGACACAACATAAACATGGGTGTGCACATAGAAATAGTGGCAAAAGCAGACATGATGATTGCAAAGCTAGGACGTCGGATGCCACATATAGGTGGACCCAAAACCAGGGAGAAGGAGAGTGCTGAGTGGTGTGGTAAACTCAATCATACTGTATGGCACACTAGCATGGAAGGCCGTGTTGTCAAAGACGTAGGAAAAAGGCTGAGGGGGCCCAGAGGAAGGTAGCCATCAGAATAGCATGTGCACATAGAACAGTGGCAACGAAAGTAACACAGGTGATTGCAGAAACGATCCCCATGCACTTATTGGCAAGAGAGGTAACTTATGAAAGACACGAAAATAGAAAATAAAAAAGCAGGCAAGAACCGAAACAATGCTGGAGTGGCAGCGAGAATGGGAAGAGGAAATGTCAACACCCCAGTGGACAAAGAGGATCATTCCACACATACAGACATGGATATATAGACAGCATGGGGAGGTGGGTTATTATTTTACTCAAATTCTGTCAGGTCATGGGCGTTTCAGGTCTTACCTGAGTAAAATGATAATAGTCGATAAAGAGGACCGTACGTATTGTGGTGATATAGATACGCCAGAACACACGGTCTTTGGGTGCGTAAGATGGTCGCAAATAAGATAACAAATGTATAAAGAGATTGGCAGGGATTTAACAGCAGATAATGTGGTGGAGCAAATGCTGGGAAGTGAAAGGGTGTGGAATACGGTGGAGAGAGGCATCGTAGAAATAATTAAGTGAAAGGAGGAGGAAGACAGGGTGTAGAAGTTTTGAGAACAAGAATTAGGGGCCACGTCTATAGGTGTTAGTGGGTAGTCCTGACCTGGACGGAAGGGGAGTCACCACAGTGCCAGTTGGTGTCAGATCGCGGAAACGCCTGCCGCCGGCCTGCGTAAAAAGCATTCACCTCTGCTATGGGGGAAAAACGATTGTGATACTTAATATTGGGGTGTATAGTATTTGTTTACTAGTTTTACTGCCCCACGTTTATGGACGTCAATTGATATGATTATTCTTATTTATATTGTAATGATTTTTTTTTATTTGTATGAATTTATATCGTAAAAGATCACCCTATATATATATATATATATATATATATATAGATTTTATTTTAATATGTATAATTTATGATGATTTTACCTTTATATACATATATTGTATTTTAAATTGGATTTTAATAAAAACAGTTGACACACAATGTTTATGTATAAATTATGCAAATTTTATCTTTATTTTTGTAATTTTGAGTTGTTTGTTTAATAAATGTTTATGACTGTGGTTTTATAATTATTTAGTCCCTATGTATACATTAAATTATAAAGTAACTTCAACCCTTGTTATTTCCGTGTAGTTGTTGGTGGCCTATTCTCTACTATTGTCACTATTCATTTGTTTGTCATATCGCAATTGATATATATATATATATATATATATATATATATATATATATATATATATATATATATATATATATATATATATATATATATATATAAAATAATAAAGAATATGTTTGGTTATTAATGTGTTTTTATTTATGTTTTAGTGTGGAGAAAAATGTCGAGTGATATGGATATAGATATAATTTACAAAAAAAAATAAAAAATATATACATCACGTGTAAACTGTAAGTATTGCACTTAATGCTGACCTGTGGTCAAGTTCTAGTAATAATATTGCTAAGACAGCTTCCCAATACACCTCTGAGTATTTATTTGGTTTAACTACATAATCGTAACTTTTCTATTAGGTTTTCAAAATTTTAAACTCACTGTCACACTGCTTAAAGCTTTTTATCATAGCAATTCCCCAAATAATTATCTCAGAATAGTAATCATTTGTTTTTATGATTAATTATAAAGTTTCCTTTTATTTTAGGTGGATTAAACATTCAAGATTTATGCATCTGTTACATGGTGTTTCACTTGATCAACCCATTGATGGCTGTCACTGGTTTATACCGCCCATTATTATACCGGGTCGACAAATATTAGAGTCATTCAACCTATACGAGGTCCAATTCAAAAGTTTGGTGTCGTGGAGTGTTTAAGGCCTTTATTTAAAATTGTGCTTCGATTGTGTAAGTGCTTTTCAAAATGTATGCGTTATGTTCGTGCTTCGTCGTTTTTCTGGGATTTCATCTATTATATATGCCTTTTTACAGTCACGTTTGCCTAAGCAACGTTATACTTAGTTATAAGTTGCATGCTATAAGAAATGCCATCAACGTCAAAGTAAAAACGTTGTTAATTGACTGTGTCAAGGCTATTTTTAGTTTTTGTTCTCCCCACAAACTAAGAACTCATCTCTTGCTTTTAAATTCCTCGTTGTTCATCTCTTATATTTTACATCTCAGGTCAATAAAGTTTTATTTTCAAATTTACCCCCTTGATTGTCATTCTTCTATCTTGTACTTGCTATTTATTAATCTCCCCAGACTTGTATATTTTGCGTTTGTATTTCCGGGGCTTGTTTCCATTTTATTTATGATTTTAATATTCACATTTGGTTTTCTCGGGCTTTCCGTTCATAAGTTTTCTTCTTATCAATCTACAAGGACATTTTATTTTATTCAAATTTATTTTCTCGGATTTGCAGCTTTTTAAATATCTTATCCATTTGGTACATATCAATTTTATTCTTATATAATTTGCTTTCCTGTTACTTGTCATACATTCCCTTACATATTTCATCATTTGAATATTACTTCTATATCAATTAATTTTCATATAGATATATCAATATTCATTATCATATATCAGAACCTCTCTCAGGCCTATTCCTTTCTTATTTACTGGTTTCGCTACTCCAACTACTAATTACTTCCCTATTTATCACCATATACAAATAATTCTTCAAAATTTTCATTTTTCTTTCACATTTTCTTTTTTCATTACCGCTTGCTTTACTTTATCCTTTGCTGTCATTGTCATTGCCATTTTCTCCGATTTTCTTATCATATGCCTCGAGTTTTTCCTATATGTTTACTCTTCTTTCTTGCTTACAGCCCATTTCCTTGATCTTATCCTTTCTTTTGTCTTTCGGCCCTTGATTTTTAAAATTAAATTGCCTCTTTCTTGCAAAATCGCACAATTTAATTCAAATTCTTTCTCTCCTAGTCTTTTTATGTATTAGCACCGCCCCTTTGATCTTGTCCATCTGCTATCCAGCCTCATTTTTAATTTGCACTTTCTATCAGAGTCTTTTATTAGGCTACTTAATTTAATTTTGTTCGTTTAAATACATACAAGTCGTTTATGTTAGATATACCCCTGATAGCTTTTGTTTCTGGGTTGGTTAGTTGATAACTATTAACGCCATTCGCACTTTCTATTTTGTATGGCCCTTCAAATTGTAATAATTTCTTACACTGATCCTTTGTTTTGTCAGCCACTCTCAGTGCTTTAAAATTACTAGGCTCCCTTTCTTGAATGTTACTATCTTCTTTCTTTTCATGGTAATTTTTATTATACACCGTTCAGCATTTCTTAATCTTTTGTTTACTTCCTTTAAAAGCTCTTGGTGATCTACAGTTGGATTTTCCCAATATGCGTCTGGTTGTACTTGCTTCATTATTAATATAGGTGCACATTCGGTGACATTATTTGGCACATTCTGTATCTTTTCCACATTATTCTCCTAGTCTCTTTGATTTTTACTGCATTTGCTTATTAAATGTTTTATTAATTCGTGTATGTGTCGCTCTGCTGGAGTGCTCATTGGGCGTCTGATGCTTGTATAATTTATCTGTATACCTTCTTTCGTGCAAAATTTTTTGAGAGTTTCGTTTCGAAAATACGTAGCATTATCCATTATTAAAGTTTTCATTTTCCCATTTTCACGTATGAATTCTTTTATTTTCTCAATTACAACCCTCTTGTTCGTTCTTTTGCACGGATACATACTTACAAATTTAGAAAAACTGTCTACCATCACCGTCACTTGCTTACTTCCATTCCAACTGGTTACTAGTTCACTCACAAAGTCAATTGCTACCACTTCTAAACATTATTTCGCCAAAATACTCTTACATACTCCTTGATTTACCCTATTTTTATGCTTTGACATTTGGCATACCTCACAAATTCTCGTTACTTCCTTGCATATCACATAATCATTCAAACTATAAAAATATTCTCTAAATATTAGCCATACCTCTCGCTCCTATGTGTGCATATTCTCTATGTATGGTCTCAATCATTCGTTTGGCTCAAATTTTTGTTATCACATACACTTTTTGCCCATTAATATCTTTCACACTCATTCCATTTTTTATTTTCACCTTTTCTTTCTCCCTTTCTGCCAAACATACTTTATAATTTTTCACAGTTCCTTCCGGAAACATCCCCCCCTCACATTTTCAACACACTCACATTAATTTTTAGCTTTCTCACTCTTTCATTTCCATTCTCACAATCCCTGGATAATGTATCTGCCACGATATTTGTCTTTGCTGATATATACTTTATAATAAAATCATATTCTTGTAACAATAGCGACCATCTGTGAATTCTATTGTTCATATATCTATTTTTGAGAAAACTGGTTAGTGCATAGTGATCTGTTTCGATCGTAAACTGATTTCCAAGTAAATAAAATCTTAATTTGGTTATGCAGAAAATTATACTTGCCAACTCAAGTTGTGTCACGCTATATTTCTTTTCATGAGATTTGGTTGTTCGAGAAATGAAACAAATTGGTACGTTAATCCCCTCTCTTTCTTGTAGTAACACACCTGCTAGCTTCTGCGCCGAAGCATCTGTTTTTGAAATGAATTATTTTGTATAGTTATATCTTGTAACGATTACGTTTTTATTTAGCATCGATACTACTTTAAAGACAAGCAGCGACCGTTGAGGAGCACGTACCCCGGATACGTCGTGCCGCATCCGCATACAAAGCTAGCTCTGGGCAGTATATCCTTGTCACACACATGAAGCTAGAAAAGGATCGCGAAAAACGGTTACAGGAGGCGCGGCAAATTTGGCGTAGACTTCTGGTGTGACGCTGCTTCAAGGTCTGTTCTGGGTGGGCCTGCTGTTAACATCGTTGAAACTATCGTGGCTCTTTATCACCCTAAAAGGGTGTAATATCTCACTTTTTGCCGTTAATATCGTTTAATATAGTTATCGGTTAGTGCTTTGAGTGTTCTGATCTCGATTTAAATTGAAATGAAGTCCGTTTTGAAAAAAAAAAAACGTGAGCGAAACGGTAACTCTTTGTTCTCCGATATAGTGAAGTCTCTAATGCTATTGCAAGTGCTTATCTACGTTTTCCGACCTTTAAGCTATTCAGCTTTTAAATTCCGCATACCTCCAGCTACATTTTTGGCCGTAAAAGTTTCAATTAAATTACCTGCAGATGACGTTATCACAACAGGTGTCTGTTTAGAATACAGGTCTACCTATCTCATCCAGCAGTAAAATGGTATGAACAATTTGTCTGGCTATAACTCATGGGAAATGCCTTTCACTCTTCCCGACTTTCTCTTTTGAGAGATTAAGAGCCTGTGGCAGGCACTGATAATTGGCGTCTACCCCTGTGAACATCTGTAACCAACAGGTGACTGGGGGTCATTGAACTCCCACATGTAATCCAGCTTTGGTGAGTCTTTTGAGTTTTATCTGTGTGCGACTTTCAAACTTTTATGCGGCATCCAAATTTTCAAATTATTTGCAATATGAACTTCCATTCAACGTAACTAAACTAAACTTTTCTTTGTATCAGCGAGATTGTGATTTAAAGTAACTGTAATTTTGTATCTCTTTCATATTTTGTCAGTAACGTAGCTTCAGATATATCACTGTCTAATTTCAAGTTAATCAATGTTTGTTTACCAACTACCTAACCTGCAAATGTTTTAAGATTTCATTGGTAATCAGTAGAATAAAAATTTTACTTTACGTTCTTTGAGTTTCACTCAACGCTTTTTCTTTAAAGAATCAAACCAAACTGGCCAGTTCAATATCTAGGAATTCCACCTAAATCTTGTCTAAAATCTCGAAAGCATCAGTAGAACTGATTGAAAGACGAAAATTTTTACGTTTTATGTTTATTTTTGTGCTGTAATATACAACATCTAATTTCTTTCTGTTATACATGTAATATTCATATTTTTTGTGATATACTATCCACTTTTTATTCTGTTATATGCAATAGTTGATTTCTTTACTGGAACATTTAATATTTGTTTTGTTTTGTGTAATCCAATGTATATATATATATATATATATATATATATATATATATATATATATATATATATATATATATACATTGGATTACACAAAACAAATATTAAATGTTCCAGTAAAGAAATGAATAGAATTTTAATTTTGTCGAAATCTAGCTAGTCGTTATAAAGAATTCCAACTTAAGTCGTGATCAAGTATAAGAGATTTTAGGTAGGAATTATTGTTCAAATAAACATGTGTGTATATATATATATATATATATATATATATATATATATATATATATATATATATATATATATATGTATATATGTATATATGTATATATATATATATATATATATATATATATATATATATATATATATATATATATATATATATATGGTTACTTGAATAGAATTTTAATTTTGTCGAAATCTAGCTAGTCGTTATAAAGAATTCCAACTTAAGTCGTGATCAAGTATAAGAGATTTTAGGTAGGAATTATTGTTCAAATAAACATGTATATATATATATATATATATATATATATATATATATATATATATATATATATATATATATATATATATATACACACACACATGTTTATTTATATATATATATATATATATATATATATATATATATATATATATATATATATATATATATATATATATATACACACACATGTTTATTTGAACAATAATTCCTACCTAAAATCTCTTATACTTGATCACGACTTAAGTTGGAATTCTTTATAACGACTAGCTAGATTTCGACAAAATTAAAATTCTATTCAAGTAACCAGGCTCTGACGTGAAGATCTCACAAATTTAGGACTTCAGGCAGAACAACTCAAAAGTAGAGTAAGTATTAAACTCTCTTAAGATCTTCTAACCTTACAAAGTGTTCCTTATCTTGCAAATAATAAATCTGATAGATAGGTACTTTTAGGTTAGGGTTTAGGTGATGGTGACCTCACTATCGTCCGGATCTGGATCCACTTGATGTCAATCACAACATACCACGTTTCTTGCTTATTTTCGGAAGGTTACACTAGGGCATCCCTGGTGTGGACCTCACTTGCTTATTTTCGGAAGGTTACAATCTTTATATTTTTACAGAATTCCGATATTATTGTCTGGAATGCTTCTTCCCTTGCATAGTTCCAGTTCCATTTTATTCCCTTTTTAAGAAGTTCTAGCAACGGGTATAATTTTTCACTACATCTGTCTGTCGTTGGTTGTACCCTGGAGAGACTGGTCTCCTTTTGGCCACCATAACATAGATGCATATGTGACCATGAGTTTTACCACAGTTTGGTATATCCTAAACGTAGGAGTACCATAATAAACGGTTTGAACGACTTGTTGCAGATTGACTATCATCGAGAAAACTCTGGCTACAAGTACATTTTAGTGGTTATAAGTTGTTTGTCAGAGTATGTGTGGACTCGTCCACTTAAATCTAAAAATGCTGAAGAGGTGACTAACGCTATGGTCGATATTTTAGCTAATAGTACAGCATCCTCTAACATTCAATCTGATCTTGGCCGAGAATTATATAACTCTAAATTTAACAGCTTAATGAAAAATTAATCACTACAGCACTTATAGTGTGAAGAAGGCTGCAATGTTGGAGTCATACGTACCTTAAAAGAAAAGATATATAAAAACTTTAACTTATTTGGTTCCTACAAATGGTTTAATCCACTACCTGATGTTACGCTACCTACAACGCTACTGTTCATCGCACAACTGGTGTAAAACATCAAGATGTTAATAAGAAAAAATTAAGAGACTATTCTTAAACAAGTCTATTCAAATATTAAAGTGTTTGATCAGAATAAATTTAAAGTGGGTGATGTATGTTTCTTGGATAAATGCAGATGATTTTAAATAAATCAATATTATCCTGAATAAACTTCTGTGGTACATCTGCTATCTGTAGATCGTTTCTATTCGTCTTAAGGTATTTTACTTCGGTCTTTATTATATTACATATATTTATAGAATTTGGATCATACAACATGTTTAAAACCACTTCGGAATCGGGATTTTTATTTTTAAAGGTCCTAACAACCCTTCGAAAACTTTTCTACTGCGTGCTCACTGCATGATATGGGTATGTAATGTCTTTCTCATTTCTTGAAAGTAAACCAAACATATTTTTCCTGAGTTACTTGGTTTTGGGGATATATCTTCGAGATGTTCTGTGACTTTAGCATTTGTTTCTCGCATACGCTGCACTTCATCTATCTCCATTAATTTTACTTCAATTTCTTTATGGTTATCCTTGTATTTTTGAGTATATTCATTTACGAAAAAATCTAAAATAATTTGGTTGCACTTTTCATAGAAAGGATCGGATATCCAACAAGCCAAATTTAATATCAAATCTTTGCAAACATATGTACCAGATATAAAGTTGTTTTCAATCTGCGCTCCGCCAATGTTTACCAAGTATGTAGAAGTTGTAGGTATTAAGACAACTCCTGCTGGAACATTTGGGGAGCCGGTATTCCGGCTCCCCAAATGTTCCTTTAACTTACTGTTGTAATAGGCAATCAGCTCTTTAGTTTTCTTATTTTCCAACCAATGTGAATCTTTTCTCACCACTTGTACACTTTTGTTGCATTGAAATAACCAGTGTTCTTATCAATAATTAATTGAAAGTCTCCAAATAAACCATAGCACAAGTTGTCTTTAATTTGCTGGTAATACATCACAATGTAGCCATTTGAACATATAGAGCAGACTGAAGCAAGTTTTACTTCTAAGACAACTAAATTTTTGAATGAGCTTACGAATGTGTACCACAATTTAGATGTTGACACCACTCAACGGTTTAAAACTGTTTCTGAATATATGTTTCACACGTCTTACTTAACTAATAACTAAAACATGTGTTCAGTTTATGTATATTTATTAACAAACATATTTACGATATATATCTTTAATTAGTGTTATATTTAAAACAAAAGTCCATCAACATAAATATAGTTAGATATACAAGAAAACCAGTTGATATAAACATAGAAATATAATTTGAAGTGAACCGATATTAATCAGTTAATATGAGGGTTCTCCAATCAGATGTCTCATCACGGGTACCGTTATCAAACATTAGTTTATAGCGCACCATATCACTCTTCATTTTGGATATGTATGTTGAAACTTCAAGCATCTCATCGTTGTTTAGGTATGGTACTGGAAGACTAAACCATTTGATACAGTTATCATCATCGAAACAAATTCTCACTTCTGTGACATTTGGTGGTTTGTAGATATAAAACATATTTTGGCTTAGGGCGGTCAAGATGATGAAACCTGCTTTAAAATGGGCCATTGTATATCGTGTGTATTTGTTTAAAACGATTAAGTACTTGCTTCTTTGCAAAGTGTAAGCATTATAACATACAAACTCGGAATGATGATTCATAGTCTTGTAACGTGACTTTTATGAGTTTTACAATCCCCTCGTCACACGGTAGCTCCTTCTTATTAACACATTTGAGAACATCAGCAACACAATAGAGAAAATCACTAAGTCGAATATCAAACTTGAAATTACTTAGAAACTTCACCTTTTCGTTGATGATTTTAACTAGATCTAGTAGCTGTTGAACTGCATTTTCGGTTAAATAAAAAGTAACAGTCATCTGAGATTGATATACCTTTACTGATTAGCATTTTAATTGGTTTGACGATACATACTCCAATATTTTCAGGTTCGATCTCATTACCTTTGGTACAGTACTCTTTAGCTGCTTTTGTCAGTGTTGAAATAAAATAATCCCATTCCCATGAGCTATATGAGATTGCTATATTTGGACTTGGTGGATGTGGGCTTGTATTTACAATTTTAATTATTGGAATCACTCCGGCCACTTTTGATATACCAATTGCAACACTTAGAGCTGGAGTAATGGTATACCTTGTTTCTAACAGCATTCTACTTTCTTGCTTAATCTCACTAAGATTCTGTCGCAGAGCTGCATCAATTTGACCCCAATAACAATCTTCACAAATATCGTTAGTAGTAGGTCTGATCTCAGGACCATCATTTTCGTCTATATCATACCGTCTTCTCTTATGTTCTGGATATGTGACTCCAGAATCATTATTATTATCGTACATCATGTTGATACAATTATAATTATGTACACAGAGTATCTTCAACATTTAGATTTGAACAGCCTTTATTACTGCATTGTTTGTTAAATAGGTTTCGCTGCCCTCTTACCCCCTCTCATGTACTCTAGTTGGTTGTATTTTTCTGTTTGGCTTCTGTGTAAACTTTAAAAATCTATTGCGATCACTTATGATTCTATCCATAATAATGTTTCAACTGTAATTATGATTAAATATACTGACCATTTATAAGTTTCAATGAAATGCAGTTCAATACACGCGCGTCATAGTGGTGCCATACAATGCATATCTGGCAATTGTCTTTAATAAACTATATATCGAAAATAGCATGTTTTTAAATTTTTGCATTTATGATGCAACTATCAATTGTTAAATTGACCTGTGACGACCTCTATATTTTGTAGTTAATATATGCTGTTTGGTATATCTCTTCTAATTATTACACTGATTCGATGTAAATAGGAATTCTAATAAAATAAAAACATATACGGAGTGAAATATCTTTAATTGTATTATAACATACTATAATATATAGTTACGATATTAAAACTGGTTGAAACGATATTTTTTTAATGAATTGTATAACTATCGATAGATCTTCTTGGTATTTTTGTTTTGCAATGAAAAACATACAGGGGGACAATCGGAATACTCATATATCTAGATAATTCTACTTGATTTAACATGTCTCGTAGTCGCATATTCTAAATTTTTAGAATCTGCTTGCTGAGCCGAGTAAAATGATACCACACACGTGGGGGTTGACTTAAAAACTAACATAGTTGGTTTACACATGCGCAACCTGCCATATTTGAATTCCACTCGTCGAGACGAGTAACATGACACCAAACACTACACCTCTACACCGCTTAATATAAAAAGTTGGTTTGAGCATGCACAAACCGCCACATTTGAATTCCACTCGTTGAGACGAGTAACATGACACCAAACACTATACCTCTATACCGCTTAATAACAAAGTTGGTTTGTGCATGCGCAAACCGCCGATGCGCAAACCGCCGATGCGCAAACCGCCGTATTTAAACTCTACTCATCGAGACGATTACCATGATACCAAACACCACACCTCTACTATTAACAGTTGGGTTTGCGCATGCGCAAATGTCATTTTTGAATGCTACTCGCCAAGGCGAGTAACATGATACCAAACACTATACCTCTATACCGCTTAATAACAAAGTTGGTTTGTGCATGCGCAAACCGCCGTATTTAAATTCTCCTCATCGAGACGAGTAACATGACACCAAGCACTGTACCTCTACACCGCTTAATAACAAAGTTGGTTTGCGCATGCGCAAACCGCCGATGCGCAAACCGCCGATGCGCAAACCGCCGTATTTAAACTCTACTCATCGAGACGATTACCATGATACCAAACACCACACCTCTACTATTAACAAAGTTGGGTTTGCGCATACGCAAATGTCATTTTTGAATGCTACTCGCCAAGGCGAGTAACATGATACCAAACACTATACCCCTACATCTACTATTAACATGCGCAAATCGCCATTTCTGCGTACGCCACACCACCAAAAATCAAAATGGCGGGTCTTCTTACGTTGACAGGTGGTGCCACCTGTCATTTAAGTTTTTAATTTTCCCACGTTTTTCACTTCCGGTCGGCCATCTTGGATTACGCCATCTCAGGCGCCCTATTGGTCCTCTATCCAGCGACGTCACTATGACGTCACTCCGGCGCTGCACGCCGGCGCAGTAGCCGGGTGATGGCACCAGAACCGCTCATATATACATACTAAAGTCGGTTTTTAAAGCGTCCAACTCTGTCTTGTGCACAGCTTCAAGCACTATAGCCACCAGTCTTTGCGTGACTTCAGTTTTATTATTCTGATCTTCAACTTTATGTTTCTGATAGTCATCCACCTAGGCACCAACAAATGTTTTAGTTACGCCATCTGCTGAATCGATAGGGTCGGCGACGTTACACAATATACGGCTTTGCACATCGAAATCACCACTTGCAGTTCTTGGGAAAATCTCTCGTTGAACCACTCGGCTATGTATAGAGCTGCTGTTGTTGTTGAAGTTTGCAGCAGTACGACTAAACTTGTCGATAGACATTATGAAACTGGGTAGCGTGTAAAAGAGGAGCTCTTTATGTGATGTGAGCCTCCTTCAGTTGTTCCAGGATTGACTGTATCTCATTGTTGAGCATTATTGCCGGCAACTTGGGAGACCATCAGAAGCCGAAGTAGTCTGTCAACCAGTTCGTTCACATCATCCCAGTACACATATTCTTTATGTTTCTTAGTAGGCAGCATGTAGGCATGCCGCTACCTAAAGTTACCGAGGAAGATCGTGCCCTAGCACCTTCTTGTTTTTCCAAAATTGGCTTTATTAGCTGCTGATATTTGATAGTTGTTTTTTTATAACGTCTTCTTTAGGATCGTTCTCTTTTCTGTGCAGACTAGTAACTTCCATAATGCCTGCAGTCATGTAAATATTGCAAATTTTGCGTGGCAGCCAGAACAAGTTTTCTCAGAAATATCAATTCCAACAGATGATTAGTGCCGAAATATCTTCTATAGCCGACCATAATCTGAAAGCTTTGTTGTTAGCATCTATGTTGGTGAGGAGAAATTTAATAGGTTTGTTTCCGAGCATCCAAGTGTTGGTGGTTTTATTATAAGTAACACCATATGTTGAATCGCGAGATAAATGGAGCCCCAACGATGGGCCTTTATGATACAAAGTTGCCTTCCCACGGTCAGGACCGTCGAGTCAGCAGTTGACTTGGAGGAGCCCGCAAGTATGCAGGCTCAGACTAGCAAGTTGGACGGTATATCACTCGTGAGAATCTACATCAGCATATCCATTGTTACCTCCAGAGACAATAGTGCCACGCCTGGAGTGTAGTGTATAAATAGGCTGCTCACAAACCGTTCATTCTTGTTCCGAGTAGTTAGACTCTGCACATCGCGCGCTAGACTTTAGATCGCTTGTATGTTGATCTCTACCTTTGTCATTATTTTATATTTGTCATTTATGTATTAAGTATTGATTGTTTAAAGTATTAAATAAATTGTTTAAAAAATTCAAACGTCTAAACCGTAAAGTTTTAAAAAATAAATATAGTTAGATATACAAGAAAACCAGTTGATATAAACATAGAAATATAATTTGAAGTGAACCGATATTAATCAGTTAATATGAGGGTTCTCCAATCAGATGTCTCATCACGGGTACCGTTATCAAACATAAGTTTATAGCGCACCATATCACTCTTCATTTTGGATATGTATGTTGAAACTTCAAGCATCTCATCGTTGTTTAGGTATGGTACTGGAAGACTAAACCATTTGATACAGTTATCATCATCGAAACAAATTCTCACTTCTGTAACATTTGGTGGTTTGTAGATATAAAACATATTTTGGCTTAGGGCAGTCAGGATGATGAAACCTGTTTTAAAATGGGCCATTGTATATCGTGTGTATTTGTTTAAAACGATTAAGTACTTGCTTCTTTGCAAAGTGTAAGCATTATAACATACAAACTCGGAATGATGATTCATAGTCTTGTAACGTGACTTTTATGAGTTTTACAATCCCCTCGTCACACGGTAGCTCCTTCTTATTAACACATTTGAGAACATCAGCAACACAATAGAGAAAATCACTAAGTCGAATATCAAACTTAAAATTACTTAGAAACTTCACCTTTTCGTTGATGATTTTAACTAGATCTAGTAGCTGTTGAACTGCATTTTCGGTTAAATAAAAAGTAACAGTCATCTGAGATTGATATACCTTTACTGATTAGCATTTTAATTGGTTTGACGATACATACTCCAATATTTTCAGGTTCGATCTCATTACCTTTGGTACAGTAGTCTTCAGCTGCTTTTGTCAGTGTTGAAATAAAATAATCCCATTCCCATGAGCTATATGAGATTGCTATATTTGGACTTGGTGGATGTGGGCTTGTATTTACAATTTAAATTATTGGAATCACTCCGGCCACTTTTGATATACCAATTGCAACACTTAGAGCTGGAGTAATGGTATACTTGTTTCTAACAGCATTCTACTTTCTTGCTTAATCTCACTAAGATTCTGTCGCAGAGCTGCATCAATTTGACCCCAATAACAATCTTCACAAATATCGTTAGTAGCAGGTCTGATGATCTCAGGACCATCATTTTCGTCTATATCATACCGTCTTCTCTTATGTTCTGGATCTGTGACTCCAGAATCATTATTATTATCGTACATCATGTTGATACAATTATAATTATGTACACAGAGTATCTTCAACATTTAGATTTGCAGCAGTACGACTAAACTTGTCGATAGACATTATGAAACTGGGTAGCGTGCAAAAGAGGAGCTCTTTATGTGATGTGAGCCTCCTTCAGTTGTTCCAGGCTTGACTGTATCTCATTGTTGAGCATTATTGCCGGCAACTTGGGAGACCATCAGAAGCCGAAGTAGTCTGTCAACCAGTTCGTTCACATCATCCCAGTACACATATTCTTTATGTTTCTTAGTAGGCAGCATGTAGGCATGCCGCTACCTGAAGTTACCGAGGAAGATCGTGCCCTAACACCTTCTTGTTTTTCCAAAATTGGCTTTATTAGCTGCTGATATTTGATAGTTGTTTTTTTATAACGTCTTCTTTAGGATCGTTCTCTTTTCTGTGCAGACTAATAACTTCCATAATGCCTGCAGTCATGTAAATATTGCAAATTTTGCGTGGCAGCCAGAACAAGTTTTCTCAGAAATATCTATTCCAACAGATGATTAGTGCCGAAATATCTTCTATAGCCAACCATAATCTGAAAGCTTTGTTGTTAGCATCTATGTTGGTGAGGAGAAATTTAATAGGTTTGTTTCCGAGCATCCAAGTGTTGGTGGTTTTATTATAAGTAACACCATATGTTGAATCGCGAGATAAATGGAGCCCCAACGATGGGCCTTTATGATACAAAGTTGCCTTCCCACGGTCAGGACCGTCGAGTCAGCAGTTGACTTGGAGGAGCCCGCAAGTATGCAGGCTCAGACTAGCAAGTTGGACGGTATATCACTCGTGAGAATCTACATCAGCATATCCATTGTTACCTCCAGAGACAATAGTGCCACGCCTGGAGTGTAGTGTATAAATAGGCTGCTCACAAACCGTTCATTCTTGTTCCGAGTAGTTAGACTCTGCACATCGCGCGCTAGACTTTAGATCGCTTGTATGTAGATCTCTACCTTTGTCATTATTTTATATTTGTCATTTATGTATTAAGTATTGATTGTTTAAAGTATTAAATAAATTGTTTAAAAAATTCAAACGTCTTAACCGTAAAGTTTTAAAAAAGTGGCGCAGTCGGTAGGATTGGTTAAAAAACGGAAAGCATATCGATTTTTAGGCGTTTCGACGCCTAATAACCAATTAGAACCAAGCAGAACCAAGTTAGAGCAGAAACAGTGACCAAGCAGAGTCAAATGAAAACAGAAACCATCGTATTATGGTAAGTTTACTGCTATCCCATTTTTCAATTCCTATATAATTTTATGTATGTGGTGTATTGAAATGTGATATGTCTGATTCAGAAGAAGAATCACAAAGTTTATCTAATATAGAATATAGATTTAGATCGATCAGTATTAGCGATAATATCGTAACAGTAAATCGTTCTAATTTAAATAGTAATAGTAGCAACATGACAGACCAATTCAAAGAATTTTTCCTTAAGGCTATCCCAGAATTTTGATGGCCGACCAGCCAATGTAGGCAACTTTTTGAAATCTTGTGACTTGGTCATGAATCAGTTTTAAGTAGCCGGTGAGAATTTATATATGAATCACTTTCTATTGAATTATATACAAACAAAATTAACGGGAACAGCGCGGCTCATTGTAAATACGAAGATAATAAATTCTTGCGCAGATCTGAGAAGTGCAATCGTGCACTGATCAGAGAGATGACAATAGTTTATTAACAGAAATGCTGATGCTGAAACAACGTAATGCGGAGGACGCACTGTCGTTCTCTAACAGATGCCGTCATATAGAGCAATTGCTCATCTCAAATTTAATCGCAAACGAACATAACGAGGGTGTAAGGTTAATTAAAATGGACATTTACCAGAAGCAGACGTTGAAAGCCTTCCTCGGGGGGTTACGTAATCCAATGGGTATTGTTCTTATGAATAGGTCACCCGATAGCATAGAACAAGCTTTAAAATTTGTATTCGCAGTTGAAAGTTTCGAATATAGAGACAAAACGATGCATAAAAATTTCAATAACAATAAACCGGAAGGACAGAACCGTACATTTTTCCAGAAACAAAATAACCCGCCTTTTTATAACGTACAATTTCAAAGACCGTTTCAACAAAACAATAATGCTCAAAATAATCAAACAAACTTCCAACCTCGACAAAATCAACAATTCGTGCCGAGACAAAATTCATCTAATCAATTTAAAAGACCAATTTTCAATAGTCAACCGGGACGACCCCATATAAATCACAACGTAAACAGAAACTATCAAGAACCCATGGAAGTAAACAGCTCTAATGAGACTCTCACAACAACTACAAAGGCGCGCAGCTCACGCAAATAACACGCTATTTAACGATAATATAAATGAAATAAATTACGATTTAAATTATGTAAACTATGAAGTAAATCATGAAAATTCGCCAGCAGAAGAGTACGATAGTCAACAAAAAAATTTTGATATAGCGGACACATATACGGACAATCGGTAGTAAAGATTAACCACATAGATAGTCAAACAAATAATTTAATTAACAAGGGCAGTGATAGTAGTTGTAAATATAAGGAAGGAATGAATGACCATATAATTAATTTAAGCTTGAACTTGAATAATGACGCAAGCGACAGGCGACCCATGCATTCGGCTGACCTAGCTGACATGTCAAAATCCAAGACGAGAGTTCGACAGAACAATGATAGTATTATGAATTATATAAATTCTTGGCTTGCCAGCGGTAATAACACAAGTCCATTAAATAAAAGCACAGATAGCAGTTTAGATGAAGTTCCCACTACAAGTGAATATTGTAATGAGGAGACTGATTATATTAAGTTAAATAATATACAGGACGTTCAAACGTAAAGTGAAAATCAATTAAAATCTAGTATTAATTTAATTAAGCAGTCGAAAAAACCTAAAGTAGAAAAATCTAATTTTAATTTTAAACAAGAATTCGCAACTAATAAAAAGAGTATGAGGGAAACAAACCCCATAAATTAAAAAAATTCTGATACGACTAATAATTCTGAAACAAAAATACCCAAATTGAACAAATTAGAAACGGCATCAGAGATTAGAGATCAAGTTATGTTTTCTCATGAAACTAAGAATCGAACATTAGATAAGACCTATGCACAGATGAAAGACAAATTCGCTTTTACCAGGATGAGACAGATAATTGAAAATTATATTAGGACCTGTGAATATTGTAACAAAAAAGAATACAATATATTTAGATAAAACAAATTAAATAAACAATCGACTTATATTACCTAAGTAATTAAAACTTAGAAAATCGGATAAATGACAAGACATGGCATAAGAGACTGACTAATATGACAACAAACACACTTATCGTAACAAATAAATAAAATCTACCAATATATGAACATTAAATAATAATTTATATTCAGGACCGCACTCAACAGTTATACTATGGAAACAGGACAAAATTAGTCTAATAATACCACATTACGTAAATTAAGCCTCAAGCTCCTAACGGCAAGAAATAAGGACTAAAATGACAAGAAACAATCTTGAATGACAACACAACCAATTTTAAAATAAATAACTAAGCTGATGATTAATATTGTCGAAAAGAAAAAGATATATAGGCGTATATAATAAGTCTTATCGTTATTACATTGTCAAAAGTATAATCAGTAATTAAGCAAGTCATTACGTAATTAGAAAACAATTTGTAAATAGAATTCACGGATACTTAACTGTGTAGTGCTCACAGATTTAAAATCAAATTTTAAATAAAATTGCATTAGAGCTATCAATTTATAGGACTTAATAAAACATAACGGCTGGAAGTAGACGTAATAGGTTAACCGTCTAAAAAGATAATAACAATAATAATAATGAGGAGAAAAAAAATTATTATAAATATTCATATCAAAATTTTTAGAAAAAGTCACGTCTAAACTTATTCACAATTCAATTAGGAAACAATATCATAAGACACATGGAAAGATTTTCACAGCACAATTATTGAATATTACCGATTGTTCAAGACTAAATTAAAAAATAGGAAAGCCATCAAATTAAGACCATACTGCATCTCTGATTATAAATAGACAATGCAGTCATGAAGTCACTAACAAAAGGCTTAAAGAAAAGCTATAAAAGAAACATCAAAGACGAGGAATACAATGATGCTTTTAACCCGTTTAAAGACATCTTAATGAATTCACCTGTGCTATAACGTGACTTTCCCAAAGATTTTAAATTAGCAACAGACGCTTCCAATGTAACGATAGCTTAAGCCAGTCGTACATTGAACACAACATCTAGGTACAACACAAATAAGGAGTTACTAGCCATCGTATGGGCAACCGATTATTTCAGTCTCATACTCAACACCCAGTACACCGATACTCGAGAAAAAAAGTTAACAACAATACTAATCAGACAGTAAAAAAAAAACCGGACAAACCAAAGACATTCTAAGTCAGAAAAAAGACAAACAAAAATTTCATATAAGTAAAATTTAATCTAAATGAAACCAGACAAATAGGAAAAATATATAAAAGAATACTTTTACCACAAGGGAAATATTGCGTTTTGTAGACGAACCAGATTATGAACTAGTAAGTTCGGCAATCAATGAAAAATTTAATAATGTGACATCACCCACATTTTATAAATAGATTTTTTTTTAGGAAAACATATATGTATATATAGATAGATGTATGTTATATATGTATATATAGATAGATGTATGTTATATATGTATATATAGATAGATGTATGTTATATATGTATATATTACGTCAGGTATAAGACATAATATAATTACGTAACGACAAACTTAGACGAACCAACACACTAACCAACAATTCAAAGCAAGAGACAACGTCTATGAAAAGTAGTCCACGAAATTCCACAAAAGACACAAAAATCCATTTTCAGGGCACTGGTCAATAATTTCATTATTAAACATAACAAAGCTGTTCTAAGAAACCATAAAAGAGAGTTAAAGAGAATCATTCCACAGAACCTACAATGTTAAGAATTAGCATATGAGATACTCAACATATGGAGTGTACTACAGAAGAATGCGATTACGGAAGCAACAACTTGAGAATAATACAGAGAACGTGACGAGACAATGAACGGACTGACACACAGACCAATTTAAATAGCAAGCTTAATTTTTAGATAAATTAAGGCACGTAACATGATTAACATAAGTATACGACCATTTCAATTAACACTAGTATTAATAACCTATAGATATCAGCAAGAAACAAGATGAGGTAACTTATAAATCATTTAGGAATAAACTCCCATTCAATTAAATAAGTGCTACTAAATATCCACTAGTAATTAACAATAACCGATTACAATTCTGAATAGCAAAATTTCATGCTAAGTTAAATTTTACTGCTAATGCATTTTATGGGATTTTCCAAATAAGGCACACTTTTAAATAAACAACAGAAACATAACATGGTAAACGGACTAGGTTCTATATTTAAATCGATCACAGGGAATCTTGATTCACAAGATGGGGAACGCATATATCAAGCGATAAAAGTCTTAGCGACAGACCAAAATAAAATCCATGAACTTTTCAAGTATCAAAATTCGGTCATGTTCGAGGCAATAATAGAGTTCAATAGAACAATAGTAGGGTTGAGTCATAACCAGGAAACAATAGTAAATAGAATAAATGAATTAGGTAATACAATCGATAGCCTGAGGAGCGAACAGCTAACTCACTACCATCGCATTAAAATTCTAGAATTACTCACACAACTAGGCCAGTTATTAAACAATATTCAAGAAATAGCACTAACAACAGAAAATGCAATCACTTTTTCAAAGTTAGGAATCTTTCACACATCAATATTAAAACCTAAGTTTATAATAAAAGAAATCAATAAAATACAAAATTATGTAACAAATGCAAGATTAATAACAACCACTGATATAAATCTATACGAAAAAATATTTAAAATAAAAGCAGTTCAAAACAATTTCCAAATTATATTTCAAATAGATACCTCTAGTAGACGAATCAGAGTATGATTATTATCAATTATACACATTACCTGTCCCTATAAATACACACTTTTACCATCATAATTCCTAGAACCAAATACCTAATCCTAAGCAGTAAACAATATGCCCATCGTAATGAAAAGTGTCAAAATTTAATAAACCAGATATATTTTTGCAAAGACGACCATCCAACAACCATGAATGATCAAAACCCATGTGAAATCAAACTAATCAAATTTCAAAAACATATCAACAATTGTAATCAAGAATTAGTCAAAATTAATAAAACCACAGTCTCGAGATATGGAACCAGTCAATACATAGTTATAGCATCCGAAGAAACTAACGCCAGAATAACTTGCCAGGAACAGGAGTGGACCAACATAATCAAAGGTACCAAGTTAGTCAACCTTCAACCAAATTGCCAATTGAGATTAGGCACCAAGATCTACAAGACCGGCCCAACAACAGCAGAAACACAACAGCTATTCAATCTACCTAAATTAGAAAATGTTTAATAGATTATGGTAAAAAACAATTTTCGGATTATCCTGAATTTTTTTTTCGGGTTTCAAAACATTGTAAATTTTCAGGCAAACATTTTTTTTGGAAGTTAGTCGAAAAGCTATGTGAATAATTATATCTTGGCAGATGGGTAAATAGCCTGAAGAGATTCGTTGGCTAGGAAAATCGGACCAGTTGTTTCCGGAAACAACTTTATTTTCGGAAATTTTTTTTACTTTTTCAAACAATAAAATTATTTTGATCAAATATGTCTTTTTCGTTGTTATTGAAGATAGAGGAAACGGTTTTCGCCATATTGCGCTCGATTTTTATGAAACGAAAAATGGCAGTGACAGAAAAATCGCCGCCCTCTTAGTTTCCTGGATACAGGGCGCCTTTGAAAAGTTTGCAATTTAGGACCCCACTTGTATTTTCTTTATTCAACAAAATATTAAACAGGTAAAAACAGATTCTGGTAGAACTTTTGCCTTAGAATAAAGTGTTATATTAGGATATTTTCAAAAAAAATATTTTTTTCGAGAAAAATGTCAAAGTTGTTTTTTAAATGGGACACCTATATATTGTTAGCAATTTTAATAGCTCTAATTAGGGCGTTTCCAACGATATGAGGTTTAACATTTATCCTTTTTATTTTCGAGAAAAATGTCAAAGTTGTCTTTTTTAAATGGGACAGCCCTATATATTGTTAGCTATTTTAATAGCTCTAATTAAGACGATGCCAACTATATGAAGTTTAAGATATTTATCTTTACTACTTTCCGAAAAATTAATTAGAAATTGTTATTTTCCATAACGTGCAATGTTATAAAGAGACAAACTAACGGATAATGCAATACAACATTGCTCATTATGGAAAGAAACGGGTTACTTTTGTTTTAAACGGAACACGCCATGTATTTTTACATCTTTTGATAGCCATTTTCTTGGGCTTTTCTAAATTGGTTTTCATAACAAAGCAATAATTTGAATAAAGATATTTCTATAATAGTATGCTTTGAGTCACCATGAAAAGAAGGGAAAAAGTTATTAGCACTTGTCAAAACCTCGATAAAGAAATTCCGATTGTTCTTAGGCACCTCATTGTTTGTAATGGCCGCAAATCAAATATCTGAAAATGTTGAATACTATGATATGCTTGTATGTTTTATCGAGTGCCACGAAAATACCAATGAAGCCTTACAACTTTATTTTAACAGGTATTGGGAATTTTTAATTTCAGTTGCATTTTCTCTATAGTAAATTCTTTGTTGTCGCTGAGATACTCCACATTTACAACAAAAATAAGACACCCTGTACATTGTTTCTACCGTACAGGTTATACTGGTAACAAAATTTTATGTCTTTCATTAAAACAAATACATATTTGCCATTAAAAACAGTTTTATGAAGATTCACTAGCATAACGCACGTGCTGCGTCCACATTTTTCAGTCTTAGAATTAAATCTCTTTTATGCTCCCAAAATTTAAACATAACGATATGGAACACCTCGCATAAGAATTTGACTAAATACTTTACATGGCAATGTAAACTGTAACCTTATCATTTTTATAAACTTACCCCCTTTTTTCCCGGAATACAGCATTCCCAGTTCATCAGATTCAGGGACCCATCTGGATTCTTTGATGGTCGTGCAACAAAACCCTAAAAACATTCCAATACATCATAAAAATAAAGCTATGGAGAACCACCAGCAATGAGGCATAGTTTTGGTTTAGAGGAAATACCTTAAAATAAGTTCTCTTAAGTATTTTAGTTTATCAATATATATATATATATATATATATATATATATATATATATATATATATATATATATATATATATATATATATATATATATATATATATATATATATATATATATATATATATATATATATATATATATATATATATATATATATATACACAGTAATAGTACAATCCTAAGCCATATAAGTGGCACAGCATAATATGCTGTGTATTGGTTCAGGTTTGTTTATCATGTTAAAACGATGCGAGGACCTGCTAGTGTTCATCGGGTTAATATTGAGTTGGGTCAGATTTGATAGAAATCTCTAAATTTGAGTTCAGCGTTTAGTCGTCAGGGGGCGTGTGTGTTGAATCATTTGTCTATGTAGAATGTGTTTTCCGCACAGTCCTGAACCACAGGATGTGACAAGTGTACTGACCTTGATACTGATATATATATATATATATATATATATATATATATATATATATATATATATATATATATATATATATATATATATATATTTCATGTTCAATTTTAGTTTTTAGTCTTGTAGGTGTAAGGAAACGTGTCAAAAATAATGCTGGAAATATAAACTTTTGGGATTAATAAGAAAATAAAAGATAAACACCAACCTCCTCACTCTTAGATTTTTGTACCGAAATGATTTAGAAGTATAAAAAGTAAAAGAAACAATTTGTCTAATTTGTGAAATACTTGCTAATTAATGCAGGAACATTGTGAATTGCTTTTCATAGTTTAACGCTTAGCTGGTAAGGAGCGGGTCAAATCGCCGCTGAGACGAAATATCACTGCCCATACCTATTACTTTGTCCGCCAGAGGTCAGCGGAGTTCGGAACCTTCCTGATTTATCCTGAACTATATTCAAGTGGCAGTTGCCATTTTGAGCGCGTACGTGTTAGATATTAATGTAGCACCTCGGTCATTTTGACCGGCACCATACCAGTTGCGTGATAAAAGTGCATATGAGTATATTTCCACTTGGTCATAATTTTTACGTGTAAACGTTTATTTCAAACGATGTAGTTTGACCAAATTCGAAAAACAACAATGGCTAGATCCTCATCAAGTGTGGACAAAATCAAGCTGAATGATCCTCGTTTTGATGAAGCAGTGACAGAGTGGCTTGATGAATTAGACATAGCTGATATGCCTTCGGAAAGTGAAGCATCAAAAGGAGATTATGAAGAGAGTGAGCATAACAGCATGAGCGAAATGTCTGATACGGAAGAAGAGTTACTTTTGGAAGAACAGGATGATACAATGGATACTCATGAAGAAAGAGATGCAACCGTAAGAAAAAATATTTTTATGGGAAGGGAAATAAATTCAAGTGGTCCAAAACTGCTCCCACTAGATGTGTTCGAACACCAGCTCACAATCTTTGTTACCAGAAGATGCTGATGAAAAATCCTTCTGGAACTGCATCATCACAGAGGAAGTGCTCAGTGAACTGCTCATACATACCAGCCCTAAAATCAAAGCTATGAGGCCAAACTATTCCTCAGAAAATCAATATATTGTGCAAGATCTGGACATAGTCGAACTAGAATCGTTTATTGGACTATTGTACTTCACTGTAGCATTAAAATCGGGCCACGAAGACGCTACTTCTTTATTTTCCACAGACGGAACTGGTCGCGATATATGTCGTGCAACAATGCCAGTGGAGCGGATCTTGTTCTCGCTGTCTTGTTTGGATTTGACGATGCCAGCAATAGACATGAAAAATCTGTTGCAGATCAAATGGCTGCAATTTCTTTTTTCTTCACAGAACTCATAAAAAATCCCCAGCAGTGTTTCTCACCAGGTGAATACTTGTATATAGATGAGATGTTAGTGCCATTCCGTGGCAGATGTAAATATAAAATGTACATTCCAAACAAGCCTGCCAAGTACGGCATAAAGGTAATGGTTCTAGCTGAGGTAGCCACACATTATTTTTATAATGGTTATGTGTATTTTGTGAAAAACAGCGATGGCATTGGGTTACCAGAAGAACTCAAGAAATTTTCCATGGCAACACAAGCTATCCTACGACTTGTGAAACCAGTTGAGAGGAGCAGCAGGAATATTACGGCAGACAACTGGTTTTCGTCAGTGCCACCAGTGTAGGAAGTAAAAAGTAGATGGGCGATTTATATTGGGACTATGAAAGTCTCAAAAAGAGATTCCATTAAAATTTTTAACATGCTGCCGAAAAACTGTTGGGACGGCTCAGTATGGATTCGTAAAAGATATGACACTCGTTTCATACGTTCCAAAAAAATAAAGCTGTAATCTTGGTATCAAGCATGTACGATTATTGTAGTTTGGATCCAGAAACAAAAACCTGAAATAATAACCAGGTACAACCAGACAAAAGGGGGAGTAGACTCGCTAGATAAAAAATGTGTAAATTACTCAGTTGGTAGACGTACCCGCAGGTGGCCAACGGCTTTGTTTGGAGCCATGCTGAATATTAGCGCAGTCAATGCGCATGTGCTGTGCTATTCAAGAAACCACAAAAACACCGACAGGCTAATCTACTTGAAAAATCTTTCTTTAAAACTTTTACAAGCGCAGCTAATGAGAAGACTTTAGAGCAGTAAGCCACCCACTGAACTACGTTACACAATAGGACGTATTCTAAAAAAGCCTGGACGCAGCAAGTGCGTTATGATAGTGAATTTTCAAATGTTTTAAATAGCAAATATGTGTTTTTTTTAAAGAAAACAGACATCAAATTTGGTTACCAGTATAACATATATAGTAAAAATAATGTACCATATTTCATCAAAATAACTTTATTGTTTGAAAATGTAAAAAAAAATTCGAAAATAAACTTAAAATGTTCCCGAAAAAACTAGTTTCCTGGCCAACGAACCTTATAGGTTAATAGCAAATTGAGCTATTCAAATTTGAGGCATTCAATAAAAACTCGCTACCATAACGCACTTGTTGAGTCCCGAATTTATTTTCTTACAAACATGCATTATAATTTCGTGGTCTAAATTCCATACATTTAAGGCTGGCTGAGAACTGTGACCGATAGTGGGAATCCGTCTGTGTAATTAAAAGAAAACATTGTTTAATCTATTTCAACTGAGCAGATTTTCCTGGTTAACATACTTATCCAAGCTACTTGCAAAAGGAAGGTACTCACCAAATTTGATCAAAATCGGCTCATTATTTTTTGAGTTATCGGTGTGATACATACATACATATATATATATATATATATATATATATATATATATATATATATATATATATATATATATATATATATATATAAACATATAAAAATTGAAACCGACCCCGGATATGTGTTCTCGGGAGCCTAATTAGTGCTAATTTGAAGGAATTTTTTCAAACTTCAAAAGTCGAGATCTCCTCATTAGTGAATTTTTTTAAAGAAAATTCACTAATAAAGAAGTACCAGCTAAAGGTTGAGCTGAAGAAGATAGAAATGTTTTGGTGTTGGGAACAAGAAGAATGTTATATTTGTCCATCCAAATTGAACAGAAAAACTAATCAGCTCTGTTCTCAATGTTGAAAGCCAATACGTGCCGGATGTACGATTAGAGTTTGCAACATTTGTGCAAAAGACAAAGAATGAAATCAAGTGCTGTGTTTTTTACTGCTTATTGTTTTTCTATTTTTATGCTCATTTTTTTCATAATTTTAGGTTCCGTTAGAAAAAGAAGAGTCGGCATTTTGACCCGCACCTTATCAATTATGTACCAGGTTGTAACCATACCAGTTAAGGGTTAAAAAGTCGCTGTTACTTCTATGAAGACCAACGCAATGAGTTTACTACATTTTACTTCCACATCGTCATAACGTGTGGAAGTATCGCATCGGCGACAAAAATTTAAAAAACAATTTTTCGCTTAAACGTCGTAAAATGTAACAAAACATATAAAACGTGATTAACGGTTCTCAGGCGCAATAACCTTAGAACGAACTGAGATATCACCTTCAATTTGGTATCCAGTTAGCACCCGACAAAGGAACGCTGCGAGTTGTTTTTGGGTAAGATCGCTTCAGGGGGTAGGGGATAAATAAGGGACGATTTTGTGAAAATTGACATTTTTTCGATAAAACTCCAGTAATATAACGTTTCAAAAGTTTATGGGTACAGGAATGTAAATATTTTCTTTGTGGTCAAGTCATGGGCCCTAAATTAATTCCATGAGAAGCCTTTGTGAAGAGAATAAATTATCACAGCTATGTGGAAGATATGATTCAATTTGCAGCACTATTTTAAATTACAAGTTTTGCAATTAATGTAATATTGCTAATTTTTTAGTTTAATTAATCACTTAAAATTGAAAAAACCATACTTAAATATGCAAAAATATAAAAAATAGAAATTTGTATTCATTATTACCTTTGTTTACCTGCATGCAGGTGTATGTTAACTATATACAGGTGTGCCAATTAAAACTTACCATCTGGAAAATGTCGGAATTAATTTTTTTTAAAGCCGAGACACGATGATTTTGTTTTCATGCCGGACACACGATGGCGTAAGTTTTGGTGTCTTGAAACGTACCCTTTAGGCAGGGGCGTAAAGTACTCTTAAATTTTAAATGGCACCCTATATTGAGTTGCACCTCATTTTAAATCTTTCTCAATTTTGCTCACGACAACATACCACTTTTTAGTGAATTTTCATTAAGAAAATTCACTTAATAGAGAGGTATCGATGGTGAGACTTAGGGAAAATTTCTTCAAATCGGCGCGAATGAGGGCCTCTGGAACCCATTTCCATGGTCAGTTAAAAAGTTTATGTATATATATATATATATATATATATATATATATATATATATATATATATATATATATATATATATATTTGTGTGTGTGTGTGTGTGTGTGTGTATCCAACCGATAACTCAAAAAATACTTCACTGATTTGGACCAAATTTGGGAATTACTCTTATTTTGTTAATGTCTTGAATGAGTTCATTCATATCTTAACGGCCAATTTTTCTTAACAAAAAATTAAAAAACATTTTTTTAAACGCAATATCTCTCAAATTGTTTAAGTGATTGAAACGAAAATTTAAAACTTAAAACATAGGCAAACGTGGCTGTGTACCAATTGCAATATATCCATCAAATTCCCCTATGTGACAAATCGGCCACCCGCTGGCTGAATGTTTATTTGTTACGAACTACCAACGTTTCTTAGGTTATGTTTGTTTTGTTTATGTTTGTAGGTTACACACAGCTGTCATATAAGCTCACCCATGTGTTGTTTATTGTGTTGGTAAGTGTGTTTGTATTGGCCTTGCTGGGATATATTTTGGCGGGAAATTTGAATTTTATTGAAAATTAGCGTCTCTCGTGTTCGAAATTTGGCTTGTCGTAGAAGAGAACATTCCATTGGAAGTGGGGTAAAGTGGGGGAATATTCCCTTATACGGCAAGTTAAACTTTGAACACACATTCAGTTTACCCATACATACAGATATGAGAGAGATAGACAGACAATTTGAAATCTGGTTTGAAAGAAAAGCATTCCCCTGAAATTAGATTTGAACCCGAGTTCGAACTGACCGTATATATCAAACATAAATACATTCAGGGATAAACCAACTACTCCACAGACACTCAAGATATACTCTGTTTCTTGTTTGTATATATAAAACAAAACCAGTTGTTGTTTACATATGACAATTTAAACGCTTTTATCAAGTTGTCTGTGTGGGTGTTCTCTCTATTACAGTCCAATTTTAACATAAGAGAGAGGAACTTTGATTTTAAAAATATTGGTAAATATATATTCATTAAGTCTAAAACACTTCTTATAAAATCAAAAAGCTAAAACAAACATTTGATATATAATATAAAATCTAAAACAAAAACCTGTTTGCATATGCATATTAACCTATTTCCTAAAATGGTAAGATAAATGTTATCAGTTTTACATGGGTGTCAGTTTATGTAAGTGTTTTCTATTACAGTGAATCCAAATAATATTGTGGGGCGTGTCTATATAGGGAGTGATCAAAAATACAAGTAACAAAACTCAATCTAACATCAAATACGAGGGTTGTTTGATATGTGTTGTTTGAAATGAATGTAAACAGACTGTTGATATATGAATATATAAAAGGGTTAATCAAAATGCAACAAAATAAAAATAAAACAATTGATTTACATACAATAAAAATTTATTAGGATTAATTAGGCTGTACATATTGATACATAAATGACATACTATTATTACATAATGGCTCTGACGATGCCCGTTAGAGGTTTATATTCCAATACACTGTCATGAATAACCAAACAGTAAGATCTTGTGTTGTTAGGGAAGTTTGCTCGGCTCATAAATTCCACCTTAATGTCCACCGTTGAAGACTTGATTGACTCGTTCTGGTGCTGACAGTCAATCACAAATAGAGTTCGGTCTTTAAACTCGTCATAATTCAAGATAGGCTCCGACATGTTTTTATAACAGAAGCTTTTTTGAAAATCTGTATACATGTGATAGGCTTCAGCATATTTGGATTTCTCAAAATCCATATTCATAGATTCATAAGGGTAGCATTCTGAATTTAGAAACACTCGGAGATCCAGCATACCAATGTTATCGAAATAGTCTGGCCTCTTCCTTATGTTATCTTTACGATCTGTTTGAAATGCTATAATCACATATCGAGGTCTTTCCAAGTTGGTTGCAGTTTTAACAGCCCACACATCTCTGTTGATATCTCTAAATGATGGTAACTCATAAATGTCCCATTTGCGGTATCGGAGAAATATAGATGTGTCTTTTGCTATTTTATCCATCAGTTCCAATTTCATTTTATCATTGGGAAAGACATGTTTTACCTTTAAAAACATATTGGTTACGGTAATTTTTGCTCGTACCGTACCTGTGCTTTAATAGCCGTTGGAACCGTTTCGAACTCTTGTAAAGCGGAAAGTATGTTTGCCACAGAGAACTCCTTTGAAATGATGAAAGAAACTGAAGAGGAACCAAACAGGTATGAGCATGTGAAACTTATTATCATTTAAGGTGATGTGCTTCGACGACACATTCAGTCCGGCATTGCTAAGAGATTGGCCTTCATTCTTACTGAAGGATAGCAGACTTTTGGTGATTGTTGTGGTGTATGGGTCTCGCACTCGTTCCACTTCTTTGTTATTTAACTCATAGGTCAGTGATTCAAACAGAGTTGCTCCTCCATTATTTGACAGATAGCAAGCACCATTGGCATTTTAGACTGCTAAAGGTTCCAGAGCACCTTCGATTATTAGAGCTGACTCGGCCAGACATACGAACGCATCTTGTTGATTGATGGCTATTTCAATTTCATCGCTGTTACCAAACAATTTAGTTGGTGAATAGTAAGAGCGCAGTTCTTCTCGATCGATGGCATCATCAAACACGGGGTCTTTGAATATTTCTAGTTTTGACATGATAACCCAGGCTTTTCAGGAACTCAATATTATCGAGACGAAGTGTACCCTTTGAAGTGTCTGACTCAACTGAATTTGTTTTGGTAGATGCACTTGCTTTTATATCCTTAAAGACTAACATACTGAGCAACTTTTATAAGTTTCAAGCGGACAGACACCTCTTTACCTTGAAAGTTGACAGGAACTGAATCTTGGTCGACGATGTCGATGCTTATATTGGAAATCTCTTGCTTGTTCACCGGCAAGTAATTAAATTTTTAGGTTCTATGTCGATTGCGTAGCCAGGATCAACCATCGGAGCAAACTCATACAGCGTATGTGAGGGTTGTCCGTTATAATAGGAACCAGACACAATATTAGTTTCTATGCGAATCTGTCTAACATCCACTATTTCAACAGGTAAATCAGATTCATAAAAGATGTCCGGTTGAAGAACTTGTTTTGAAAAACCCAACATTCGCCCAATCGAACCATCAAATTCAAAACTGACATTTGTATAACACTTTAGTTTACATTTGATGGTGTTCGGATTACGTCTCAAAATCCAAGCCTGTTGCTTTTGTTCGTGTGTTGCTGTAGCACCAAGAAGTTCATTTTGAAGTAACTCTTCCAAGTGTGTTATTTCATAAGCACCGGTTGGTATCGTGATGGTTCGCCAACCAGTTCCTTCTTTTACATGAAACCTGTTTTTACCTTCATATATGTTGGGTATGTTGTTGTATGTGTGAAAGCCTATTAAAGCAACAGCATAACTACCATCCAAAACAATTGGTGGATGGTAGTCTGACGACAGATGGGAGCTGCGGTCTTTTAACACGAAAGTGTGCGCCATGACTGATACACACAGGCTACTTACTGTTTGAGTCTTTTATTGCAAAAATTGTAAACACAAGTGACCACAATTAAATGTGTTATATGTTTGATACACATCATGATTATACAGTATGGAATAGTCTTTAAGGTAACGTTGCAGCTCCACAGGAGGCTTCAAGTTTCCATACGAGTCAAAGTACTCGACGATGTCACCACGTTTCCTCACAGCAACCCAATGACTGCCTGGCTCCTTGTGTGTTTGCAAATTCATAATGAACGATTCGTTTTTACGTGGTCCATTGCGCGGAAGCTCATCTCGCATGTATACACCTCTAAAATATGGGATTTTCATTTTACCAGCAAACTTGACAAGATCTACATTTGTTAGAGGTCTTGCTGGTAAACACTTTAGTTTTTTGGTTTTTGCAGATACAACCTATAACCGGAGCGTTGTTTCTTGAGACACAGGCCTTTGGCCAGTCTCTTGCATTTTGGCTTAAATTTCAAGCCACTCCCTCTCCTGCCCATCGCGATGCCTTCCATTGTTTTGTTGTGCCGTTCTTCCTCCTCCACTTTCTGTTTCGCAGACTTGGCATCGTTCACGGCTTTAGCAATACCTGCAGCACCGCCACCCAGAGCTCCTAGTGCTGACAGCCCGCCAAATATCAGAGGCAACAGCGGAAGGAAGCCTCCGCTTTTAGGTATTGGAATAGCTCGAGGTTTCTGCACATTCTTACGCCCACCAATGTTTATAATGATTGTATGAGCTATATCAAACACGGCGTTCTCTGTTGGAATAAGGTTTATATCTTTTATAACTTCCCCAATCAGACTTATTATGTTTTTAACGGGAACTTTCTTCTTTGGCTTCGAGTTGATTACATAAAGCCCCTCACCAAGTTTTCTGTTAACTTTCATGGTGTTTCTAACGCCCTCAACGTTTCAGCAAAACCTGTGTCCGTCTTTGTTAATAACAACCCTCACTCTCTGACACCAACATTCATACTGACTGGGTGTCTCACTTGCATTCATATATATATATATATATATATATATATATATATATATATATATATATATATATATATATATATATATATATATATATATATACACCAAAAATATAGTTTAGTTTAAGTTAAGATGCGTACCAGCAAACACGCTTTTGCCTTACCCATTACAAATATAGACGATGTTGTTACGAACACAGCAGAACAACAACTGAGGCATGGTCCTCTCCAAACACCGTTCACTGTATCATATGTGGTCCTAGTGGGTGTGGTAAAACTAATGTCATGCTGAGTTTATTGTTTGCAAACGGTTTAAAGTTTGATGACGTGTATGTGTATTCAAAGTCTCTGTATCAACCGAAATACAAGATGTTAAAGGAAGTGCTGAATGCAACAAAAGGTGTTGGATACTATCCTTATAGAGAAAACGATGAAATATTAGATCCGTAAGATGCCAAGGACAACTCTGTGTTTATATTTGATGATGTAGCTTGTAAAAAACAAGATAAAATAAGAGCATACTTCAGTATGGGCAGACATAAGAATATTGATTCATTCTATCTCTGTCAAACATATACTCGAATACCAAAACATCTGGTACGTGACAACACGAATGTTATTGTGTTATTCAAGCAAGATGAAACCAATTTAAAACATGTGTACGACGATCATGTGACCACCGATATGGACTTTAAACAATTTAAAACTATCTGCTACCAATGCTGGAATGATAATAAGTATGGTGTGTTGGTGATTGTGAAGGAAAACGATGTACACAAAGGTCGGTATAGAAAAGGATTCGATAGATATATATTATTCTAACTGGTTACAAACAATGATAGACAGGACAGTCAGCTGTTTAACACAGCTGTCCAACACAGCCGTCATACAGCTGTCTAACATGACAGGCGGACATTGTGATAAATAAGAAGACATGTACCATGGCGGAGTCAGTATACCTTAAACCATCACACAACCTGTATCGCTCAAACAAATGTTGGTAACACCAACCAGTTTTAGCACAATGGAAGTGCTGGGTAAGGAAGAGAGAAAAGTTAAGAAAATGATTTTACAACTAGCTGACAATATTCGAAAAAAACATTTAATGCTTAAGCTTAACAGAGCTAAGAATGATGATGCTCTGCAACGTTTATATAAACCAATTTTAAAATCAAAGTTCCTCTCTTATGTTAAATTGTACTGTAATAGAAAACACTCACATAAACTGACACCCACGTAAACTGATAACGCGTTTAATTATCATGTCAACGAGTGGGTTTTGTTTTATATATACATGCATCAAACAAACCTTATCTATAGTCTCTGTGGAGTAGTTGGTTTATCCATGAATGTATTTATGTTTGATATATACGGTCAGTTCGAACTCGGGTTCAAATCTAATTTCAGACGAATGCTTTTCTTTCAACCAGATTTCAAATTGTCTGTCTATCTCTCTCATATCTGTATGTATGGGTAAACTGAATGTGTGTTCAAAGCTTAACTTGCCGTATAAGGGAATATTCACTCACTTTACCCCACTTCCAATAGAATGTTCCCTTCTACGACAAGCCAAACTTTGAACACGAGAGACGCTAATTTTCAATAAAATTCAAATTTCCCGCCAAAAAACGAAATATCCAATACAACAAACAACACACCAACACAATAAACAACACATGGGTGAGCTTATATGACAGCTGTGTGTAACCTACAAACATAAACAAAACAAACATAACCTAAGAAACGTTGGTAGTTCGTAACAAATAAACATTCAGCCAGCGGGTGGCCGACTTAACCTTAAACATGTGGAGACTCAACAAACAGCACACTTAACCTTAACAGTCACATAGGGGAATCGGTATGTAACACGTGTGTGTGCCAACATAACCCCAACAAACAATCAGATAACTGGGAATCGATAAACACATGGAGACCAAAACTGATTGCGGCCATCTTTGGAACATTTGACGTCATCGGACAGCTCAGGTCAAGTGACATATGACATTTGACAGCTGACATTGACAGATGACACTGACAGATCACATGTCAGATAACCTCACGCATGCGCGTGACGTCATTGCGCAAGCGCAGAAAAAAGTGGAGGGGATGGTCCCAGGTGCCTCCCTATATACTACGGTACGATAGTATTTAGGCTGTAAGCCCTCGTGGTGTGTTGTTGAAATAAAAAATAATAAAAAAAATCACTATTCGGCTTCTATGATCACTTATTCTGCACCAACCCTAACTCACTACGGACCGACTCACTTCGTGATATAATGACTTACAAGATATGATAATGCGCAAATGCCCCGCCACCTTCTATGACGTCACGTGATGAGTAACGTCATAGAAGTCCAACTACACACTTAAAATAGTCATTCGCAATAAAAAAATTCGAAACGTTAATTTATTGCGGTTGAACTTCAATGATGGGGACTTAGTGATGGGTTGTTATTTAACAATCAGTAATTTTTTAACTGTTGCCGAGCCGCAACAGTAACAACCTGTTATGGATATATAAAAATAACAGGTTACAGGAGGACCAGAAACGCCACAGCAGAAATCTATTTGCGCTTGTGCTTTACACTAGAACTTCGCCTCGTATCTGTTTATGTTCCACTGCAACTAGCTTCGATTAATCAACATCGGTTTTCATCCGAACTGTTAAATTTTAACAGGATGAATGGACATGAGACTGGGAATGCTAAATATGAATGAGTATAGAGTGGACTTTAGTTCATAACATAATACTTAACACTTTATACTGGTGTGCTCAGGAACAGTATCAATTTTAATGAAATTATAAAAATATTCGCTGTACTCCACTACACTTCACCCCATAGGTAGAGTGAGAAAAATTCGTTTTAATTCAAAAAATATTTATTTTATTTTTTGCTTACAAAATTCATGTATTTCAAATCTCTCATTTTGAAGGAAAAGATGGCTATAGAGGTTTTCAAGCTCAATGCTTAACTAATACTTAATTAGTAAAGAAAATTGGAAAGAAATTCTTCATTGTTGAATTTTGTTACCAAATTATTATTAGTGATGAATACCCAAAAAAACCCTTCATAATTTTTTTGAAAAAATTATTAATTGTTTTAATCATAAAACAAACATATTTTTTATTTTAAACATTATAGTTGCATAGTATAGTAAACAATTTAAATTATGTTTCAGAGAATTAGAGATATCTAAAGTTTTTGCTCTATCCACATTGTTTCATAATTATTTTTGTCTTTTTATTCAAATTAATCACCTTCACACCTCAGGCCGGATCAACTGATAGTTACATCGCCCGGGGATTGAACCCGTGTAGCAGCGAATCTCCTTTACCCAAGTACATCACCGGACGGGTTCAGCTACTGTTACTACGTCTACGTGGAATTCTTAATAATTCATAATCCATACTGTTATTTTGAACCTGTTAGATTTAACTGTTATTTCTAAATAACAGTAACTGTCGCGACCTGTTAAAGCACTATAACAGTTTTTCCCATCATAGGGTTGAAGTTACATTCCACTTCGGCGCCTATATTGTCTTTTTCAGTTAATACAGAATACAGCACTAAATTTAGTCGTTTTCATTCTTATATTACATATATAATTATTGAATATTTAACAAAATTGTAAATGTGACAGTAGCAAGATTTGGCAGTTCCCTTTAGGCAAGTCAGAAATCAAAATTGTGTTTATTGCAAGCACAAGCATTAGGCTTATTTGTAAAACACATTGTAAAATTATGTACTAATAAATATACTATACTATACTATACTATAAGCACAAGACGAGTATAATAATCAAGGGGCGCCCAGAATTAACATTACGGATACGCAAACTTAAAAAGTAGAGATGTTCGTAGACATTTAGAGGGCGTTAACCTTCATAAATTTGCCATCATGTCACATAATCACAGTAGTATTCTGATCATAAAAAATTACTTCCAACTGTATGCACTTGAATATTAGTGAAATACGAATTACGTACGTAATTTCTTAAGAGGTTAAAGATGTGATGAAACGTCAAAACCCACTGTACGACAGCATATTATTGTTGCACTGGACTCACCACATGACGCCATGCGCGTGACAGTTCTAAAAATAGACAGTCTCATTAACATATATCTAGTTATTTGTATAATGGACTCGCTCTATCTGCAGTAGTGATGGGTCGTTATTTTACGATCTGTTATTTTTTAACGGTTGCTGAGTCGCAACGGTACCCCCCTGTTATCGATATATAAAAATTACAGGTACAAAATTACGTTTTAGACTAAACTAGAATTCGGACTCGTATATGTTTCTTTTCCACTGCAACTAGCTTTGATGAATAAACAACGGTTTTCATCGGCAACTGTTAAATTTAACGGGATGAATGGACATGAGACTGGGAATGCTAAATATGTATGGGTATGCAATGCAGTATAGAGCGGACTTTACTTCATAGCTTTTACTTAACACGTTATTTATACTAGTGTGCTCGCTCTCGCTCACAGCATTGGGAACGTAGGACACTATGGATCGACTATCCAGTTCAAAATAACAAATAAATAACTGGACCTGTTATTTTCAGCGGTTATTAGTAAGCAACGTTAAAAGGTTCAACTGTTAATAGAAAATAACCGTTTTGCCCATCACTAATCTGCAGATCGCCTATTTATATTGTCCATCGAAATTCTAGACATTTCTGCACTGTTACATACCTTTCACTTCTGGCTCCTAGGAATATAATTCCAGAGTGTTCGCTGTTACAAACACACTTTATAAGCTGCCTATGACCATAGAAGTAACAGGAGTTCATAAACTTAATTATCACAGAGACGAATGTGACACTACTTAAATACAGATGTAGAAACTACTTAGCTGGCTTTACAAGTATTTGTTTTCTTCTTCGTAGCCGGTTTCTCTGGTTTACGGCATCATACAGACTTGTAACAAATTTTATGGAACTTTTTAAAAATAATTATAAAATAAGTTTTTATTTAAATTCAAATATAGTGCAGAAAGCTAGTCAGTGGATTGGGTAAATAATTGCAGTGTGTCTAAACAATTTACCAACTAATTCTGACTTAAACTTCAGGGTCTAATTTTGTATTTACAGTAATTAATTAAGTCAGTTTTATTGAACCAAATTACATTTAAAAATAATTGGTAAACTCTATTTGATAATATGTATTGAGACTTTCAAAATACAAAGCTGCTACATGTGATCATGGTGCCAGAAGTCTGATTGTCAAAATGAAGTATGTAATGTACTTAACTATTAGGACTGTTTATAAAATTCTATCTTTTTCCTCGAATATTAAAGTGTTACGCAATATCTTGTATTGGATTTTCGTATGTGCCCTATACTAACTTTATTAACTAATTATTTTCTAATTATATGCATTTACAATAAACCATTAAGTAAAACTTGAATTACTCTAATCATGGCTAAAGTCTCCAAAAAAATTTCGGGACGCAGCGAGTGCGTTACAGCAGCGAATTTTCATAAGAATTGTACACTATTATTATACGGCATATTAGTAAAGTGAACATCTTAAACTAACACAGCTCTTGAAGATCGATTTTAGAGGTCCTAGTACGCGCACATTTGAAAAATTCTTTCAAAAGTGTTACCATCGATCTCTCCATTATCCAAATAATCTTGTGGTCCAAGTCCGTTTGTGAAAAGGCCCAAAACTCAATTTTCTATGAAGCTAAAGAATTAAATTTTCCTATATCTGTATAGTTTTTTATTTCAACAACACACCACGAGGGCTTACAGCCTAAATACTATCGTACCGTGGGTGTTGACAAGGAGGAAAGAGGCAACTTGTTAATTCTGGACTTGAAGGTTTGGAGATTCGGAGGAGAAGGAAAAACATGTGCTGGCAAGGAATTCCACAACTTGGAAGTCCTCGGGACAAAAGAGCCGGCGTAACAAGATGTTCTAAGTCTGGTGACCTGGACAGTAAAAGGGTGCATTCGCTCTGTTCCCCTGGTAGATCTGTTGGGGGCAGCAGGTGGGGGAACTATGGAGCAAAGCTCCTCTGAGCAGTTCCCGTGCAGATATCTATAAAAGAGAGAGAGGTCACCAACGGCACGTCGGTGGGCAAGGGATGGCAGCCTTTGGATGAGGGTGGGGTCACCGATGAGACGTATAGCTCTCTTTTGAATTGAGTCCAGAATAGCTAGTGTAGAAGCGGCAGCGGCACCCCAGTTGTGGGAGCAGTATTCGAGGTTTGGCCTTATTTGTGAAGTATATAAGGTATAGAGATTAGCTGGTGAAAAGTATTTGCGAGTCCGGAAGAGGAAACCTAATTTCTTAGCAGCCGCTTCTGCAATTGATGTGACATGTTGGTGCCAATTACGATTTCGATCCACAGAAATGCCAACAAGAGAAAAGGACTCATTACTTTGAATAACTTGGTTGTTCATTGTGATGGGTCTAGGGCTGGTGTATCTCTTGTGAGAAAGAAAGCAAGACTTAGTTTTGGTGGGGTTGAATTGTACAAGATTTCTATTTCCCCAGTCTAATATTTTTTGGAGATCCACGGAGACAGAACCGTCCATGAGTCTGCGATCCTCATCTAATTGGGCTAAAGAGACAGGCTTAGAATATTGTATATTTGAATGGAGGGTGCTGTCGTCCGCGTAGCTGTGAACTGGGTTGGATGTGTTAGAGAGGAGGTCATTGATGTGGAGAAGAAACAAAGTAGGGGCTAAAGCTGCACCTTGAGGAACTCCTGCATTAATTGGATAGTTTAGAGGAATGGCCATCCACAACAACAGATATGCTCCTGTTGGAGAGGAAATTTGCTGTCCAGGTACAAAGTTTTGGTGGTAGGCCATAGGCCGGAAGTTTATTAAGCAGCGCTGTGTGCCAGACCTGGTCGAATGCTTTTGATATGTCTAGAGCAACAATCTGGGATTCACAGTGTTGTTCCATAGACTTGTTCCAAGAATGGGTGACAAAGGAAAGGAGGTCGGCAGTCGATCTGCGCTGACGGAATCCATACTGCCTGTCGTGGATTAGACTGTGTTTTTCAAGAAATTTTAGTAATTCGGTGTTTACATACTTTTCCATCACTTTAGAGACGACTGAAGGGGGAGAAATAGGCCTGTAGTTGCTAGGAAGCGCCTTTGGACCCTTTCTTGGGGATGGGTTGTACTCGAGCAGTTTTCTAGTTACTAGGGAATATGCCTTTATTGTAAGATATCTGAAACAGACGAGTCAGGACAGGAGCAAGTTCTGGTGCGCATTTTTTGAGAACAATTGCTGGGATCTCGTCAACGCCAGAGGCTTTCTTGGTATTAAGAGAAGAGAGCATCTTTCGTACCTTTTTAGTTTGGAAAATGATATCCGTCATTTTATGCGCGACTTTGGGACTGTTGGTGGTTGTACATTTGGAGGTGGGTTGAGAGTAGAATTGCCGGCGAACAACGAAGCAAAAAGTTCAGCCTTGCCCAGGGCGGTAGAAACAATTTCATCTCCTGAGACAAGAGGTGGGAACGTGCTTTTGCAGAAATTATTCCCAATAGATTTAGCAAGAGTCCAGAAGGGTTTGCCGCTGTTGGAACTTAAGAGGACTTTGTTTTTGATGTGGTTATTAAACGAGTTTTTTGCCTCAGAAAGAATGCGGACATAGCGGTTTCTTGCGTCGTTAAATGCTTGACGATTTTCTTGACTGGGATTGTGTAGAAGCGTTTTGTGAGCTTTGACCTTTTCAAGTCTGGCATTGTCACATGATTTAGGGAACCAGGGCTTTTGAGTGGCTGAAGAGGTTTTCTGTGTACGTGGGATAAATAATTCCATGCCAGCTTGGATAATTCTGGTGACGTTTTGTGAGATATCAGAGGGGTCAGGATGAGAGAAGCAGACAGACGCCCATGGAAATGAGGAAAAGTAATCCCGCATTTCGTCCCAGTTTGCGGAGTTGTAGTGCCAAACGATACGTGGGTGTGATGACTGTGTGACCTCGGGTTGCATTGCGCAGGAAGCAGTGACCATGCCGTGGTCTGAGCGACCAAGGGGGACGGTGACTGATATCTTATAGCATTCAGGTTGTGTAGTAAGAAGGAGATCCAAGGGATTTGAGACTTGTGTGTTGGGATACGAGAAAAGTAAGTAGGTTGCTGAACCATATTGGCTAAAGAATTGCTGACTGCAAAGGCCTCCGCTGCTCTCCCTTGTGGATCGGTTTTTGAAGATCCTAGCCATTCCTTATTATGGACATTGAAGTCACCAAGAATAGTGACCTCGGAGGAAGGATATTCGGAAATCAGATGGTCGGTTGTTTCAGAAAGGTAGTCAAAGAGCTGGACAAAGTTGTTGTCAGAAGGTGACCGGTAAATGCAACAGATGAATTTAGTTGCAGCCCTGAGAGAGTTTTATCCATAGTATGTCTTTTCTTCCAGCTTCTAAATTGGGGAGTCTGGTGCAGGGTAGATTGCTACGGACGTATGCGCACACGCCTCCATGCAATCTAAAGGAAGTAAGGAGCTCATACCCCGGGAAATTAAGGTGACTAGTGGCTGTTTTGGCACTGATTTGGGTTTCGGTGAGGAAGAGAAGTTGGGGCCTGTTAGCCTGGAGGAAATGGTGGACGGAGTTCAGGTTAGAATTTAGGCCACATATATTCGAAAAGGATATGTTAAATCTTGATGTTGGCGCCCCCTGTACACCCCTCTCCCGGAGATCCGAATGGAGGGGTATTTTGCCTCCGGAATATTTTGTACAAGGAGGAGCCATCATCATTTTTGCTTATAAGGGAAACCGACTCATACACCACAACCGGAAACGTCCGTTGGGACTTCACCGGCCCCTTGATGTATGGGGTGGTACCTCCTCGGACGTGAAAAAATCCTTTACTATTACGTAAAGGAAAATTCCACTACCACCTGCTATAGTGTAAGTTTCTTTAAAAGAAACTTGTATTACAAATTTCATTAAAGTTATACAAAAGATTTCCAGAAGGAAACTTAATTCATATTTAGAATAGTGAATTTTCATAGAAATGATCTGGCACAAAATATTTTATTATAACTGTTTTTTCTTGTAACATAGTAATCTAAATTTTGGTGTATAATTTACTTTTTATATCGTAAACCTACCTACCAAATTTGGTTATCATAGATTTTTTATTTTTTAAGATAAAATTTTTTTTTCAAATGAAAACTCAATTTTTTTTCAGAAAACCTCGTCCGATTTTTCTGATTAACGAACTTATCAAAGCCGTTTACAAAAGGAAGGTACATGCCAAATTTTATCAAAATCGGCCCATTATTCTTTGAGATAAAAATTTTTTTCGAATGAAAACTCAAAATTTTCCCGGAAAACCTCGTCCGATTTTCCTGACTAACAAAATTGTCAAAGCCATTTACAAAAGGAAGATACATGCCTAATTTTATTAAAATCGGCTTATTACTTTTTGAGATAAGAATTTTTTTCGAATGAAAACTCAAAATTTTCCCGGAAAACCTCGTCCGATTTTCCTGACTAACGAACTTATCCAAGCCATTTACAAAAGAAAGGTACATGCCAAATTTTATCAAAATCGGCCCATTATTTTTTGAGTTATCGGTGTGATATATATATATATATATATATATATATATATATATATATATATATATATATATATATATATATATATATATATATATATATATATATAAACATATAAAAATTGAAACTGACCCCGGATATGGGTTCTAGGGGTCCTAGTTCGCGCTCATTTGCAAAATTTTTTTCAAAATTCAATAAGTCGGGATCTCCCCATTAGTGAATTTTTTCTACGAAAATTCACTAAAAGGAAAGTATCTGCCAAATTATAAACGTAGCAGTTATTTTTCCTTAATAATCGCCAGTATGATTTCATTTGAGTCAACCTAATCAAACCGTTTTTTCAGACTTTAAGGTGATAAACTTATTCAGGCGTTTTAAACAAAAATCGTGGAGCGAGGACCTCAGGCAAAGGAGGGCACATGTTCGTAAGCTGTTTAACGCGAACAAAAGGTCGAGAGCATGGGATGAATATAGACAGGCCCTAACGACATATAAAAAAAGACTGAGGGACGCCAAGAAGGAGTCGTGGAGGAGGCACTGCGAGGAAGTGGAGAACACATCCGAGAGTGCTCGACCACACAAGATCCTGTCCAAGGGCACTCAGCCCAACATAGGCTCCCTTAGAACATAATAAACCTCCGGACTGGGAACACTCAGAAATAGAGGCGCCTTATAGGCGGGCATCTAGAGTAGACTGGACAGTCGCTAAATAGGTGGTTACTTGGAGCAAAATCAGATGGGCCATTAACAGCTTTAAACCATACAAGACCCTGGGATTTGATGGAATAATGCCGATCATGCTCCAAAATGGGATAGATTATATATATATATATATATATATATATATATATATATATATATATATATATATATATATATATATTGACGCCGGCGCTTACCTTCATTGTGAGGGCCAGCCTGGCTCTGGGGTACATTCAGAGGGCATGGAGACTGGCCAGCGTTGTATTCATTCCTAAACCTGGGCGTCCATCAGACCAGGCAAAAGTCCCTGAGGTCAATAAGTCTCATGTCCTTCTTGCTAAAAACAGTGGAAAAACTGCTCGACCGGCACATTAGGGGCGGTGTACTGGAAGCATATCCCTTACACTGCGGACAATATGCATACAGAGAAGGATTCTCAACAGAAACAGCACTGCACCAACTGGTGCTGAAACTGGAGAATACGCTGGAGAACAGGGAGGTGGCGCTGAGGGCCTTCCTAGACATAGAGGGGGCCTTCAGCAACACGTCATTCGGATCGGTTCTGGCAGCAGTCAGGGAGCGTGGAATAAAGGAGACCTGCTGCAGGTGGATCGATTCCATGCTCAGAGACAGGGCGGTGTTCACCTCACTCGCGGGAGGGACTCTGCTGGCGGGATTGCGGCGGGAATGTCCGCAGGGGAGCGTTCTGTCTCCCTTTCTCTGGTGCCTAGTCGTGGACGGCCTACTGGGGAGGCTCTCGGGAGGGGGATATGAGGTACAGGGCTATGCGGACGACAATGTCATCATAGTCCGAGGAAATGTTACAGTCAGTGTGGGAACGCATGCAGACAGCACTGAAAGTGGTGGAAGGGTGGACGGTTGGTCAAGGGCTCGGAGTGAGCCCCGAGAAAAACCGTCATACCGTTTACGAGGAGGAGGAAGTGGGAAAGCCACTTAGGGTCGTATTGGACTCTAAGCTAACCTGGAATGGTCACGTTGAAAAAATATTGCGTAAGGCAGTCATGACCTTAGCAGTCACTAGGCGGCTATATGGAAAAACGTGGGGACTAAGACCTAGTATGGCCCACTGGCTGTGCGCAAGGGTGGTCAGACTATCGTTAACATACGCGGCACTGGTCTGGCCTAAGGTGAAACAATCCAGTGCCAAACAAAAACTAGGCAAGATCCAAAGGATGGCTTGCCTAGACATCACAGGTGCCATGTCTTCAACCCCAACAGCCGCCATGGAGATGTTGCTGGATCTGCCCCCTCCCCACTTATCATGGGGGGGGGGCAGGCTGGGACCATACAGACTAGCCTGCAATGGTAAACTGATTATCAACTCAGGCTTCAGGGGCCACTGCAATATTCAGGAGATCGTGAAGGAGCCCATGCTTGAAATGAGGCAAGACTTCGCGAGCCCGCAAATTTGCAGGGAAAACAACTTTACAGTGGAAATCCCCGACCGCGAGGCATGGCGGGAGGAGACGCCGAGCATACCACGGGACGCGCTCGTCTGGTTCACGGACGGATCCCGCGGCAGGTGTTTATTCGGAAAGACTGAGAGTAAGTCATAGTATTTCCCTCGAAGCCCATGCAACGGTCTTGCAGGCCTAAATGTACGCCATCCTGCACTGTGTGCGGGAGAACAAGAGGAGGGGCTACAACAAGCGGATCTTCATAGCCACCGACAGCCCTTAAGACCCTAAGTAGCCCAAGGGTAAATTCCTGGCTGGTGATTGAGTGCCGAGACGAGACGAGCGACCTGGCTGGGCAGAATGAGGTGACCCTCATATGGGTGCCCCGACACTCAGGGATCAAAGGCAATGAAGAAGGTGACAGTCTCGCGAAGAGAGGGTCAGCAGATCCATTTATGGTACCAAAACCGGCTCTGGGCGTGACAAAGAGCACTGCCAGGGGAGCCATTAAGTCCTGGATCCGAAACCAACACAAGGTGTACTGGGCAAACTGTCCAGGGCTTAGACATGGGAAGTCAATAATTGATGAACCCAGTTCAAAGAGAGCTGCGGAGGTGCTAAATCTTAGCAGAGGATAGCTCAGAAACATAACAGGTCTCTTGACGGGACACATGGCCGTCAAGAAACACCTGCATAAAATGGGATGGTTCGCGAGGGAACTCGCATGCAGACTCTGCGGCGAGGGGGAGGAATCAGCCCAGCACATCTTGTGCGAGTGTAAAGCTCTGGACCGCAAAAGACAACTGAACTACAGCCAGTCTAGACCGGATACAGATAATTATAAAACTTCACACTACCAATCGCTGTGCAGACTAGTTCAAGGCACAGTGATTTTGGAATGGGTGGAGTAAAAAGACCAAGGGCATGCACAATAAGCCAAAGGTTGCAGTGCCAGCGGGGCGGCAAAAAAAAATCAATAATTGACCGGGTTCACCAGACCCCAACTGTTGAATAGTGCTAGTGGCTGCGTTCATCCGTTTCGCAGTCAGCAGTTAGTTCATCAGTCTACAACCGCTGAAATGTATCGGTAGCCAGCAGATGAGCGCTTTAAACTCAGATGTTGGCGCCTGGTGAGCTCAGCCATGACACATTGTTTTTGTCCAACATTACTTTGAAATGCCGCCAATTGCATACAAGCGGCATGTAAATTCCACTTCATTGACTTAGGCAGTTAACAAACGAGGGTATGTCTAGCTATTGGCGAGAGACTGTGCCGGTTTAAAATAAAAATACGAGAAATACTCTTTAAAGTGCGGATAGTAAAAAAAACATTGATCAAATAATTTGAGAAATCATGAAAATGAAAATTATGGACCTGTTAACGGTGTTAAGAGTACGGATCTCATTTTGTAACCATGAATACAAATATGATGATAATGAATTTAACACAACAAGCAGAACATAGATTATTGTCTTCGCACGGAGACAAAAAAATATTTCAGAAAACTTTTCATGGCGAAGAATTGTTCTTAATATAAAAGGTATAGGTTGAAATATATATAAAGATCACTTGTTGGAGCATATATATATATATATATATATATATATATATATATATATATATATATATATATATATATATATATATATATATATATATACACACCCCACAAAACTTCGAGTTGTATATTTTACTTGTCAGTTTACCGTTATATTCACCTATTATTGTTTCTATAACTTACTGTACAAGGTAAGTTAAAAGTTAGGTAGTTGATATAAATTATAACCAAAATTAATTTTCCCCCTAGTAATAGGGCAATAACGAGATCTAATCAGTGGAACTTAAAATTTAAGGCGCATATTAGCAAAAATGTTTTAGAATGTGCAAAAAAACTAACTGTTCACTGGAGGTAGGGAATTCCACTTGCAAAGATCGTTTTCTAACTATTTCAAAATGTTAGAGAGACTTTTGTGAAATTTGTATAAAATTAACTAGACTTTGATATGCAATAATTGCTTTCTAATGACAGTCTCTGTTTCGAAATAAGAGTTTTAACATCTCTGCTTGTGATGGATTTTTTATGTGTAGTCAAACTACAATTTTTAAGTAATTTCAAAAGTGCAACACTACAAAATATATAAATTATACTTGGTCGATTTACATAGTTTTGTAGTCAAAGTTACATAGCTGGAGTTAGCAACATTCGTGAGGTGAACTTCGGCTACGTAGTCAAAGGTGACAGCTTGTAGCTAAAATTTACAAAACACAAAATTTTGTAGCGAAAGTTAGCGTTATACATACATACACGTAAAACAGTAGCCAAAACGTCGACTTTTGATAAATTCAACCCAAGTGCCAAAACAAAAAAAAATGCTTTCAAAATTTTATGATTTTGCTTCTAGAATTGTCAAAATGACCTGCCACGTTAAAATTGGTATTTTCAAACAATTATTATTAAATGAAGGCAGGTTTTGGGCACTAAAGATTGCAAGAAGTGTGCTTAACAGGGTCTTACACTTCTGTTTCAATAGCTGTTTATCTTCATCTGACTAAAATATTTGCAGAAAATTTATTTGAAAGGCACCCTTTCTGCGATTTTATAGCAGCAGATTTTTATTTAATAGATTTGAAACAATTCCTCTCTTTACTCAATAAATCGATAAACGGACAAACTATATATGCAACTGGTAGTGATAGTTCCTTTACAACAAGTGCATTATGGTAACACATTTTCATCAACTTTTGTTATTTTAATAAACTAATTTTCTCTCAATAAATAAAATCCAACTTTGGTGTGGAACAAAATTTTAAAGGCAGGTCTACAGAATTTCATCAAACCAAATTTATTGTTTTTGGAGACAATTTTTTATCTTTCACAGATTTTTTTCATTGGAAGAATTTCTATGAAAATTCGCTATATAATGCACTTCCTGCGTCCAGACTTTTTTAAATTAATAACTTTATATTAGTTACATTTTACCAAGGTTTTGAATGACTCACGTAATTAATTTGCAATAAATCTGACAAGTGAGGAAAAATATGATAAAGGCTATACGTTTATACCAATTAATTTTGACACCAAGTTCTGGTTCCGATTACTCACTCAGTTTTCATACATATTCATCTAGTATTCTGATTTGAAATGGTTAGATGGACGTGATCACTAAGTAGGCATGTCAAGTATAGGTACTTTTGAGTATATACTTTCACTATGTGCATGCGCCAGAGTAACTGGTTATAGTAAATAGTAACTGGAACTACAATAACTGCCTACTACTTACTAGTGATGTGCAGAATCAATCATTTAAGCGAGTTGAGTCCCAAGATTCAACTCGCTAAAATGAGTTGACTCACTGAGTCCACTCCGAGTCCGACTCACCTCGGCTTATGATTTAATGATTTGTTTCAAGACTCGGAGTCGTCCATGACTGAATCGCAATCAAGGTCGACTCACCTCGTTCAAGACTCATGAGTCATTCATAGTTCATAACAGAATCAGAATCAGGGTCGCAAGAATGCTATTGATGTATTGTGATTTGTAACTCTCAAATCTTGAACCACTCCGTGACCGTGAATCTGTGTGTAGCGTAACGTAAAATGAGTCGCCAGTTTGAAAAGCCATTAATAAAGTAGCTTATTATAAATCAAGTAAAATACAAAATAACTCGACAGTATTCAGTTAGCTACTATTATTTGGTAATAAATTTTAAATTAAAATATAAATTATAATACAAGGGTTACTGTTCTTTAAATTCACAATAATTTTATGTTACTATAAATTTACATATATACATAATGGAACTAAATAGTAAGCAGTCTTTCAGTGCTTTATATATGCAGAGCAAAGAAACATTTTCTAACAAAAATCACAACTTTCTTTTGTTTTCCTAATAAAGTGGTACCTAGCTTATTATAAATCAAGTAAAATACAAAATAAGTCGACAGTATTCAGCTGGCTACAAATATTTGGTAATAAATTTTAAAATTAAAATCAATATAAGTTGTAGGGAAAGGGTCACTGTTTTTTTTTTAAATTCACAATAATTGTGTTGCTATAGATTTACATATATACATAATGGAAAAAAATAGTAAGCAATCTGTCAGTGCTTTATATATGGAGAGCAAAGGAACATTAGCTAACGAAAATTGCGACTTTATTTTCCTAAACGGATATAACAAAAAATAAATAAATAAATAGAGAAGCCCTTAAAAATATACACTATTATACCTAATGGGTGCATAAGTTTAAATTGGAAAACCAGTTTTTCTTTTTTCAGAAACAAAGATTTTGACAAAAATACATCATGTTTTAGCTAATTTTTATTTAAAAAAGTCGTTAACGAGGATTGTGACTTTTGGAAATTGAAAAAATTTCTTCAAATGAGCGCTTACCAGGCCCTGTTCTCGTTAGAACCTATATATCCGAGGTCAGTTTCAAACCTTATATGTTCAGATAGCACAATGATAAAAAATAATTAACTTAAAACAACATATATATATATATATATATATATATATATATATATATATATATATATATATATATATATATATATATATATAAACGAGAATTCGTAGCTGAATCGTATATGTAATTAAATGTGTTATTAACTCGTGGGTATAGGTATCAGCTATTTAATAAAAAAGAAAACCCTTTTTTAGGGAAACTTTCACAATTACGTTATTGGTTCATCAGTCACTAAAAATAATACAAGTAAATATACAAAAGTCTGGACGCGGCAAATGCATTATGGTAGTGAATTTTCATAGAAATGATCTCGCACACAATATTTTTTCCTGTAAGATAAAAATATTAATTTTAGCATATAGTTTCTTTTTAATATCACTAACTCATAATAGCTTTTCTATTTTTTGAAATAATTTTTTTTTCCGAAATAAAACATATTATTTTCCCGGAAAACCTGGTTTTATTTTCTTGGCCAGCGCAATTATCCAAGCCTTACAAAAGGATGGTGCATGTCAAATTTTATCAAGATCGGACCATTATTTTCTGAGTTATCAGTGTGGTATACTCTCTCTCTCTCTCTCTCTCTCACACACACACACACACACACAGACGTGCGCACGCACGCGCGCACGCACCCACGCACGCACGCACGCGCGCGCGCGCACACACACACACACACACACACACACACACACACACACACACACACACACACACACAATTTTTTCTAAGAAAATTCACTAACAGGGAAAAGGGAGTAGGTGTACCTATATTTTAAATTCTTAATATTCTATATAGATATCTTGAATAAGGCAAGTGTAAGATACAATGAAATAAAACATTTTAAAAGAATACTGATATTAATAGGTAATCAACTAACATTGAAAATTAACTATAATCAGAATGCACAAAGGAGTCTCTTTACAGATTTTTCCTTTTATTTTATACAATGTTCTTAAGATACATATGCATATTTTATGAAAAATATAATTTTTAATACTATTAAATGACTTTAATAGTTATTATGATTAAGAAATTATATTCAATAACTCATAATTATAATTAAAGCTTTTGCATTTCTCAAGCACAAAGCATGCAGATGCAGGTAATCTTTTTTAGGCGCCAAGATGGCTTATTGCTTTATGGCATTGACCTTGACCATATCATCTCTCCTACATTGTAAAAGTCACTTACGAGACCCTAATCGGAATCAAACCATTTATGTTGCGAGGTTGCGACTCCCAGTCTCAGATCTCTGCTCTGACTCCGATTCAGCCATGAGTCATGAGATAAGTTGGTAAGTGGTGAATCAGTGAATCGGAATCGGTGAGCAGGAGCAGTGACCAAGAGTCCTGAGTGAGTCTGTGAATCGGAGTCGGGAGTCGACTCAGTGAGTCGAATCAGTCAGTCAGTGCCCAACACTACTACTTACACAATCTTAGGTCAAAGTGACAATAATAGGCAAAAGTAGCACGTGCAATGATTTAGCAAATACTAATAATAAAAAAGTCTGGACGCAGCAAGTGCGTTATGGTAGTGAATTTTCATAAAAATGTGTTTAACAGCAAATAGGTTTTTTTTTAAGAAAGCAGGCATCAAATTTGGTTATCAGTATAACCTATATAGTAGAAACAATGTGCCATGTTTCATTAAAATAACTTTATTGTGTGAAAATGTACAAAAATTACCGAAAGTAAACTTAAAGTGTTCCCGGAAAAACTTGTTTCTTGGTCAACCTTATAGGTTAATAGCAAATTGGGCTATTCAAATATGGAGTCTTTGATCAAAATTCGCGACCATAACGCACTTGCTGCATCCAGAATTTCTTTTCTTACAAACATGCATTATATTTCGATGGAAAATGCAAAAATGCAATAACATAAGGCATGTTTGATTAAAAAAAAAATAAAAAAAAATTGTATCACCAACGACTTATGGGCTATCCTGTGATTGTAGAAATATTTTTTAAAATGTAGCTCAAGACAGCCTATAATTAATATATACAAATTTTTTTCATATCTTGTATAATAACGGATATATTGAGCTTTATTGATTTTTTACGAAAATTCGGCAAAAATTATATACCATTAAACGATAAACTCTATAGCTAAGGTTACTGCCAAGCATCAGAAAAAGGGTCTATTTGAAATGAATTTTCTGGAAACATTTTAGTAAAATGAAGGACAATGACGGCTGAAACTAAGACTTCAGGGTTTATAAAACATCCTTCTTGAGACATTTAATTTCCATAGCCCGTATTAGATTCAAGTTATTTGCCTAAATGTTGTCGATTTTGATGTTTTAAATCGCAACTTTGACGTATAAAAATTGAAACTGACCCCGGATATGTGTTCTGGGGGCCTAATTAGCGCTCATTTGAAGAAATTTTTTCAAAATTCAAAAGTCGGGATCTCCTCATTAGTGAATTTTTTTTAAAGATAATTCACTAAAACAAATGAATATTTGTTCTGTAGTTAATTACTACATGCATTTTACTTTTATATCTGAAGAAGCTACATTTATGGAAATGCTTCATATTATAATTATATAGAGTGAATATTGAAATAATTTGTTTTATCACTATATAATTAAATAAATATCTCCCATCATTATTTAAATTCTAAAAATTATAATACAAGAACAGACTAAATTCTTCCTGGTAACTTATAAGATTGATTAAAACTGAATGTGCATTAGGCACGTAATCACCTAACTTCCATGCTTTTCCTTATAGACACAAGCGATATTCAATCTTACCAATACCGATACCGACCCAAAGCGATCACGAGATGCATTATACTATACCGAATACTTTAGTACCAGGTACTCGGTAATTTAGAAAGTAGAGCAAGGAAATCAAAAGTAACTGTTTGATAACAAGAGTAATGATTACTTTTACAAATGAATTCCTTTGAGTAACGGATATTCAGCAAGGAATAGTTACAATATTGACATGCCTCTAAGTGACATACTACCCATAACCAACAGGGTATTTGCTCTCTAGGATTCAGATGCAAGGATTAGACACAATCCTTCACACTTTATTGTAACGTAAATAGATATTCAAATAAAGCTTTGATTGGATTTTAATGCCCAGAGCGAAGTTGCACCATGAACAATGCAGAACAATGTCCTTACTAAACTTCCTTGAAATGTTTTATCTTCCAAAACAAACCTAACCTTGTTTTCTAGTGAGAAATAAATGCAAAGCTGATCAACATTTAAACTCAAATATTCTTTATATACTTATAGTTTGTGTAAATTCTAAGTGTAGAGATCAATTCAACAGGTTAAACTATTTATAAACACACTTTTCCAAGGTTAATATTATTTATTAAATGCATTTCCACTAAACCAAAGCTTTGTCAAAATAATAAACCACAAATTATTTTGTAATATTGGATGGGATTACGAACAATTTCACACTGCTTATAGCAAAGGACTGAAATGGTATAAATAATAGATGTGTATACAACAAAACAATATCCATACTTAATAACGAATGGTATAAAAGTGACTTACAAATGGATGCTCCTTCCTCCAGGCTTTTCTTTCTTCGGCAAGACGTGCTGCTGCAATACCAGACATTCTAAAAAAAAGTTGTACCCTTATAATTTCTAATTTTTATTAAATAATCTAATGTAGTTGTTTTATAGTCGGGAATAAATTATTTAGCGGAAAGCCAAATGGTTATACAGTAAGATTAACATACTTACTTGACCGCTAATCACAAAAATTGAAATATCTATTATATTATGTATGTGTTTCTTATTCTTAGTTCCTAGTTTCCTACTTGACTTTCCGATTAGAATTAAAAATATAAAAGGAGAAGGGAGAGGGCCCTTATTCTTATTTCTGACGTTTCGACAGAAAATAAACTAATCCATGGAGAAACGAATGAAGAGAAGAGTGCTGTGTCCAACGTTGCCCTAAAACCAGTGTTGCCACCAGATCGACACAAAATTACTGGCGAAACTTGATTGCATTACTGGCATTTCCTGGCAAAATTTAAATATTTTATTACTTGCAATTCCTTAGAATTTAATACCTAGTTTACTTTATTATTTTCTTTATTATCTTTGTCCTAATGGGTACGTAAGTCTGCATCTGTAAAATTATGGGGTGATTACTGTAATTTTGCGAATGATGTAAAATTACGTCAGGGCGTCAATCCTAATGTTATACAGCATGAGCACTTTTCAGAATACACCGGTGGATTGAATCGGTAGGCAATAACATTATATGATTGGCTAGTTTAAAGAAGGCAGTCCACAGTATAGGTAGTAATCAGTAACGAAAGTCGGTCGTTTCCGCTAGCCGGATTTCGGAATATCCATAGACAAAGTCTAATATGGAATTTATTAGTCTGAACCAACGGAGGGCGAAGTAAGCGCTTTTAACTCATCACTCATCTGTCACTGTCGTTCTTCAAGGTTTTAAAATCCTCAATTAATTTTTGTTGAATATGGTTTGTAAGCAAGATTTCAGAGTTTATGAAACTTAATAACAGAATTTGGGGCTACCTCATGATATAACAGGCTCTAAGAGATTTAAAAACATTGCTAAAGGCGACCTCTATCGGTAATGATAAAAAATTCCGTATTAGACTTTGCCGGTGGGCTGTGGGTGCTGCTAAACACATCTATATAAAAATTTTGTCAAAAGTCGAGCGGCCGCTTATCAATATATCACAATTTTAAATTTTACTTTCCTATCTGTGATGAAGTTTGATTAGAGCCTGCATCAGATTTTACTACTTTTATTATAACCAATTATCCATTTTAATTTTATATTCACTGCACTATGCCACTAGAGATAAATGGTCTATAGAAACAAACACAGTCTAAAATTTCAAATGCAAATGAATAAAGCGAAAATCACAAAATAAGCGATATTTAATCATAAATAATAATGCTATTTACGAAACTGCTGACCGGTGATTCCCACCTACGAAACGAATAAAGGAACGCGGATTACGGAGTACGGAGAACCGAAGAATTAAAAGCTTGTTCCTTTTTTACCAAATATACCTTCCAATACTCGCCTTTGTTTTCTCTGTTCAACACCGTGGTATCCATCAGTGTACAGCTATCACTATCACCCTGTAATATTAATAACTGTTAAACAAGGGTAACTACCAAGGCCAAGTGTGACAAAATATAATAGTAAAGAGGCATTATACATTGTCATCTAGCGGTGATATCTTGAATCAAAATTCTTAAATTGATTTAAGTAATCTGTGTTCTTTGATTCATATGATCTTTTAATAATAAATGCAAATGTTGGGGGTATGCCAGTAATTACTTACAAAATGGCAACCCTGCCTCAGAGCTGTCAAAATATTTATTAAAAGTACTTCAAGTTCAATTACCAAGTATTTACATTTTTAAGAAGTACTTCAAGTACAAGTACAATTTAAAAAAAAATGTACTTCAAGTTTCAAGTACATATGAAATATACTTCAATTATTGCTAAGTAATTTACTTGCAGTAAATAACTGTTAATTGAAGTATCGAAATATTTCAAGTACGTAGAAATACTTGAAGTATCGAAATATTTCAATTACATAGAAATACTTGAAGTATCGAAATACTTCAAGTACGTAGAAATATTCGAAGTATTAGAATATGTAAAGAAAGTTTCAGATAATTATTATTTATTTGAGTATCGATTAGAAAAAGTATTGCTTTAAATACACATACCTAATGCAAATTAAAGAGCAGTATCACTAAATTTAAATGTTTAATCAAAACATTAAATATTTAAAATAAGGTAATTGAAATAAAAGAATTAAAATAAAAACAGAAAAAATAATTATTTATTATTAAAAAATACATAAATAAAATAACCATTTCAGTTAACTAATATTAACATAAAATAAACACCAGCATAAATATTACAAAATGTTGAACATAAACTATGCTGAATCTGAATATTGCATCCAATTCGATTTTAGAATAACAAGTTGTTCAAAATGTAAATCGGATAAAGCATGTCTTCGAGGTGCATTAATTATTTGTGCAAAAGAAAACAAACGTTCCACAGGTGCGGATGATGGAAGGCATGTATTATATTTGAAAAATAATTCTTTTATTGTGGGATACCTATCTAAAGATTGAATTTCTATACCTGGGTCGTTTATGTATTGTAATATTTCGAGCTCTAATTTACTTTTTAAATTTGAACTGGGTTTAGTATATTCCAGTTCAAAGAACTCATCAATTTCTGTCGCTTTTGTTTGGTATTCTGTATCTATTATTTTCTCAGAAAAATTTAGTTTCTCTGTCATTTCGAGCACAATTTTGGGAACCATTTCATTAAGCTCGGATAGGTTATAAATACCATCAAAATTTTTAATCCATCTTAATTTAAATTGAGGTACACTAAACGTTGCTACAATAGCATCTCTTGCTTCTGAACTTGTTAAATCAAAAAACTTTGAAAATCGTTTAAGAAGTGCTGTTCGACATGCTTCTAAGATAATTTGTATACCAGTCGACCCAGTTGTGTTTAACTTCTCTGACTTTAATCTTTCAAATTTTTTGTAAAGGGATCCTAATGTAGGTAATAGAAATCCATAGAATGTGGTTTTATCACCTTGTAATATATCTAAGGCATTCGCAAGAGGTTTAAGTATTTCACAATAATCATTTAAATATTGTACCTCATTTTCCTTCAGCATTTGATTTTCTATATTGAGTTCTTTAAAAAGTGTTGGTAATTTATCTTTGTCTCTTAAAATTTGAGACACAGCGTCGTAAAAAGAGTTCCACCGTGTGGCACCAGGATAACTTAAAGTATGACCTAATATATTTTGAATGATTTCGCAACTTTTAGGTCGACCTGCCATTTTCCATAAGACGTTGCATTTAGCGATAACATTCGTGTGTCTAGTTCTCAGATTAACATTTTTTTGAATTGCATTGTTTACATCTGTCGTGGCGATCAAATTCAATGTATGGCTAGCACATCTTACATGGTTGGGTAGTTCTAGAGAGTAATCCGGTATTTCAATAAATTCAACAGTATCATCTTCTGGCTCATCTGCTATATTTTCTTCGGTTCCTTCGTCCTCTCTTTGAAAGAATGATGCGTTTACTCCAAATTCCTTAAAGGCTTTTACAAAATTCGAACCATTGTCGGATACTGTAGCAACTAGTTTCCCATTTAAGTTAAATTTTGTATGAATTTCCTCGAGGAATTCGGCGATCTTATCATGAGTGTGACTACCCACAAACCTCCTGCAGGACAAAGCTGCAGAATACCTCTCAAAATTTTTGTTTAACCAGTGACACGTAAGACCAAAGAAACTTCTTCTTTTAGAGGACCATATGTCTGCAGTTGTGCATACATAATCGGCTTGAGCTAAATCATTTTTAATTTTTGCCACCACTTCTCTATACATGACGTCAATTTTCTTCATTGCCGTGTTTCTTGAAAACAAATTAACCCCCATACCATCAAAAAGACGAACAAATGATGGATTATCAATAATGGATACCGCAGACATTGTATTTACTATAAAATATATAACCCTCTTTTCAAAAGCATGTTGTTCTACCTTTGCTATCGTATTGTTTGAAAAACTGTCCGTAATTTTCTTCTGCTTTTTTTGTTGCCCTTGCGCTTGTCCTTGTTTCAATATCTCTTCTGTTGAAGTACCCTGGTCCTCGAACAATTCATGATGTTGCCTTTTAAGCACCTTGTATGACGAGTATGACTGCATTGCGTTTATGTTGCCATGAGCATTTTTGAGGTGTTTTAAAAAGTTTGTTGATACACCTAAAGCACCTTTTACTGACACTTTTGCAGGAAGGCATAACTGACAATCTGCCTGTATTTTATTTTCAAGGGAACTAGTTACTTTGAAAAATTTGCCATCTAGGTATGGACATTTTTCTATTTTTGACTTCATTTTTTGTGTTAGTGGTGTTGTTGACTGTGGTAAATAACTAGTGTTCTTATTTGCACCAACCGCCGAAAATGATGAAGATGAAGATGTTACTTGCTTCTGTACCCTTATGGATTTTACATTAAAATAATCTGGGATGTTTCTTTTATCTTCTGATGCCTCCCTGGCCTCCCATTCCGGTGTATATGTCGGATCTTCTACATCAGAAACATCTATGGAAACTAGAGAAGATATGGAATCTTCTTTACTTTCAGATAATATTTCATCCGCCATATTCTTTCTGAAAAAGTGTTTAACATCCTTCAATATCTATAATTATAAAAAAAATTGCAAATTTTTCAAATTTGATATAAATATCAAATTAGTATAATAAACACCGGCCTTTTATAAATATCTAGTATTTTATATAAATATCTCTATTCTAAAGAATTCATGTGGTAAGAAAGTTTAAGCAATTTTTTTCACATTTCTTATTTGATTTGGATTTTTTTGTAATTCTATATTTGGCGTTATAAAATCTAAAGATAAAGATACCATATGATTATTTCATACACCATTCTATCTTTAGTTGCAAATATCTACAAAATTAAGACGCGAATCAAACAAATCATTTTTTTAATCTTTAAATAAATTAAAATCTGTAATAAAAAATTGTAATAAAACCGTCATTATAATACAATATTCTTTTCTAACCGTGTAGTCTTATAGCAAACTCAGTAGCCAAATAAAAAGGCTAATACAAAAATATAAGGGAACACAAGGCTGGTAATGCTGGTATGCATAGTCGTTCGCCAGCGCGCTGCAGATTTTTCAATGCTAAAGATCTTGGGAACATTTGTTTAAGGATTACCTTATAATCCACAATAGTACTAATAAGTCCTAGCTCTGGATATAAACCAGATATTTTCAGCAGTACAAAAAAAATGATGTACTGCTACTGCTACAAGGTTAATCGTTGATGACCGACTACAGAACGCATATCAGCCGATAATTTGAAAAGTTAACACTGCGTTTGAACCTTGCAAGTAAATCTTATTAAATAATTTTATGATTTAGAAAAATTATAATAATGTTATTTTAGATGTAAATATTATAATGGTCTTTTTTTTTGTTAACTTTAGTGTTGTAAATTGCAAGCATCGATTTTTGCCGGTAATTTCCTTTATTAATGAGGGGTAGGTAAATGTAAAATTGAGTAAAACATCGACCAATGGGCTATGGGCTAAATACATCATACATGATAGTTCATTTCAATGTTTTGATAAAATAACTTACTTGTAACTTAAAATTGTTGCTTGTTGTTGCTTTTTGTATGGTAAGATGAAACCAAAAGCTACAGAACATCCACGAAAGCTAAAGCTACGAACTAGTTCCAAAGTTGTTTTCATGTTATTTTTAGGTTAAGAACATGTACTTATTTGTCAGCATGGTGGTCAATTTAAATACATAATTCTACAACTTTTTTTATTATTTGATAGGTACCAATTCCCAATATACCAATTTCTACGTAGAGGTAGATGATTACTTGTTGTAAACGCGTAATATAACGAATCGACGTAATTTTTATGGTGAAATTACCGAATTACGAATTACGACCACTCACAACTCAAAACTCACCACTGTTGATACTACTACAGCTCTCAACTTACCTTAAAATTTAATTAGTCAAACAATTAGCACAAACGGACGGGACACGACGCATATTATTTCGGCTACGGACGCATATTATTTCGGCTACGCAACACTACTGCGGACTGCGCCGTATGCTGCACCTGGGTGGGCCGACTCGTATCTTACAAGTTTTGACAAGTAAAATATAATTGAAAAAAATAATTTTACTTCAAATAAGTTATTTGCAAATATCATTAAAACAATTTACTTGAAGCAACCAAAATTACTTCAAGTACAGTAGGTACTTGAAGTATTGTAAATGTACTTGAAGTATATTGTGATATTTGAAGTGCTGTTAAAAGTATTTGAAGTAAATTATTTGACAAAATCAAGTAAATATTCAAGTATTTTTATACAAATACTTCAAATACAAGTACAAATATCTATTCAGAAAAGTACTTCAAGTAAAGTATTTCAAGTAAAATAAATACTTCAAATACATTTTCAAGTAAATTACTTCAAATATTGACAGCTCTGCCCTGCCTAAAACATCTTGAAACATGTGTGAATTCACCCGCCGCCAGGTGCTGCCAACGCTGTATTGTTGTGTCAAAGAGTGTTGACAAAATGTTGACCTTTGCAACATTTTTCGACATAACAATTCTGCTGCTGGCAGCTATTTGCGCTTAGTGAGCTCGCCCTTTGCATCCGTTTTCCAGGCGCCAACAGTTGAATAATTATGTCATCTTTTGCGTACACCACTACTGTGGGTGTCTGCTGGAACTCAACCGTTGCCAATTAGTCTAAGCGGAATGACAGACAAACGTCACAGATAGTGCTTGCAGGCAAGAGCGACTTCATCGGTTTCCAACTGCTGAAATGTATCGTTAGTCAACAGAACTTAATCTCAACTGCTGGCGCGTGGTGAACCCGGCTATTCCACTCGATCTCTCAATAGGCTTGATGATTAATAAACGTAGGTATGTCTGACTTTTGGCGGAAGACTGTGCCTGTTTAAAACACGCAATATGAGACAAACATGCAAAGTGCTGTGTAGTAAAGAAAAAAACAACAAATCTACGAGATTATTAATAATGAGAATGATAGACCTAGTGACGTAGTCAAGAGCACCAATCTCATTTTGTAACCGTGTTTTAATAATTGTAAAGAACTTTGGAATCAATAGTTTGAGGATCATAATAATAAATTTAACACAACGATTATAACAGGTTTAAAGTAATACTGTTACTACAAAATATACTATTTATTTTCCACTATTAACCAAAGTGGAAATAATTATGAGGCGTTTCAACAATAAAGGTATCTACTTCTCGCAAAATTCATATTAGTGAATCTCTAAAAAAAATGAATATAGTGGAGATCGTGATTTTTGAATTCAAAAAAAAAAGTCTTGAAATGAGCGCTAATTAGGCCCCCTAGAACACATATCCGGGGTTAGTTTGAATTTTTATATGTTTATATATATATATATATATATATATATATATATATATATATATATATATATATATATATATATATATATATATATATATATATATATATATATATATATATATATATATATATATATAGGAGAGAGAGAGAGAGAGAGAGAGAGCGTTACGTTCCACGGGGTTCTGGATTTGTTTACTAACAAAACACAGCTTTCCAAACTACTAATTTATTATTACCAACTATTTTCCAACACCAGTGTCAACTAAAATAAATCTCTTCTCTATTATTAAATGTCCATAGAAGTATATTCCAATATCGCCTTCTATGATCGCTTCCTATACCACAACACTTACAGTTAATTCGCTTTATACTCTATGATCACTTCTTTACACCACCTTATCCGATAAAGAACTATCTTATTCTGTGCACCGCTCGCCTATTTATACTTGTCTATAGAGATGACGTTTCACACTATTCTAAACTATTCTACACCTGTCACCTCTGGCCTATTCCAGAAACGTCATTCCAGAGTGTTCGTTGTGACACTGCACCCCTCCCCCTCTCTTATATTCGATCGTCCCGGTCGAATTCTGACATTTCTTGGTATGGCATAAGTCTGTGAATATGGACCACCTTCATCTTGCTCTTCGAGCTCCTCTGAATGCGATAGACAACGTCACTGATCCTTTTGACCACCTTATAAGGACCTTCCCATAATTTCTGTAGTTTCGGTGACCGTCCCTTGCGTCGTACTGGCTTGTAGAACCACACACGATCTCCTTCTTTAAAACCAGCTGAATTAGCTCGCACGTCATAACGGGTCTTCATGCGGTCGCTGTCTATTCGTATATGCATTCCGACAGCAGAGTGGATGGTTTCCCTTCTCGTCGATATGTCGGGGCTTCCTTCAAGCGAAGTTCTTAGCTGGTACTGGTTCTTCCGTGTAGTTGCTGTTGTTCTGATGTTTCTACTTGCACAAATATCTCGGCGAGCCCTGTTCATCCTTTCGACATCGGCTATGTCCCAACAACTGTGCTTACTGGCCTCTTTCTGGGTTGGCTTCACATTTACGTGGTCTTTGCACTATTCGTCTTGTATTTCTCTCATACGTTCTTCTCCACTTGCTTCTGGCTGAGTAACTGGGTCGTCTTTTCCTCTCACAGCTCTCTTCACTGGAATGACACTTTCACGGCGTGCGTTGCTATTTTCCTCTATGGTGATTTTCCGCACTACCAGGTTACTGCCAGGCGACATTATTATTTCTTCACCGCCGATAGTCAGGATGTTAGTGCCAACATCAAGTTTAGCGCACTGATCCTGAAGTATGTCCAAGCCAATTATAATCGGGTCTGATATGGCGGCGACTATGGCTCTCTGCTTTGCCTTCCATGTCCCAATTTGCAGCTCGACGTCAGTTTCGCCAAATACCTGGATCCGATCACCACCGGCTGCATTTACTCTGTACACTCTGTCTGGCTCTCTTACTCGCCATCTTGGAACCATCTCGCGGCGAATAATCGTCCTAGGTGCGCCTGTGTCGACGACCATCTGAGCCTTATTACCGCTTACGTATCCGTCTACGACGAGAGCGCTGCCAGAATCGCTAACCTGAGAAATGATTACCGACCTTAGCTTCACTTTCTCCGTTGAGCGTGATCTTAGTGCCCAACATTCGCCCCTTATATGTCCCACCTTGCCGCAGTTCCAGCAGCGCAAGGCATTTGTACGGTGAGCTCTTATTGGGTGTTCATGAGACGTCGGCCATATTTGTTCTGCTATTTTCTCTAGTAGCTGCATGATTTTGGATGACTGTTTTATTTTCTTCTTGGACTTGGAGACTGCGAACTTTCACATGACTTTCCAACGCTTGCTTTACCACTTCAAACTCCAAGGCATGTGCCAAAACATCCTTCAAGTTTTTGTGTCTTGCCATCCTCAGCGCCTGCTGCGTGTGGGTATCTCTCATGGCATTAATGAAGCTTTGCACCGACAGCTGGTTTAAAAACTCTATCGGAGCTATGGGATAGGCTAATCGCGTCAGTTTGACAACGTTGGCGTGGAGAACTTTCGCCCGGTTTCTGACAACGATTTTTCAACTGCAATCGATACAACTGTTGTAAATGCTGATCGCCAAACCTCATTTCTAATTGATGTCTAATGCTGTCAAAACTCAGCGGTTCTTCCCTGGGAATACCTTGAAGCACATCTGGAGCATCTCATCTAAGAGCTACAATTAACGAAGTCGCTTTCTCTCTATCGCCCCAACCATTTGCTGTAGCAGCGGCTTCGAACTGGCGTAGATAAATACCCCATGGGACTGAGCCATCAAATGTGGGGACCTTAATTCTTACGACCGGACTATCTTCGAGTCTAATGTTTCTCTTCGCTAATGTATCACACCTCTTTTCTAGTGTTTGCATTTTCTGCTAAACTTATTCTTGTATACTCGTCAGCTTGTCATGTATATCGTCGCTGATACCCCTTACTCGACATTCTACTTGTGGAAGATGTCGTCTTTTACCTGATTCATACGTTCGTCCACAAACGAAGTAATATTCTCAATTCTGCTGGCTTGTTCTTGCAGAATGTTATTTGTTTCGTCATCTCTTTTTTTCATTTCTTCTTTGGATTCTTCGTATCTTTTTCTGGCCTCTTCATCTCTTTTTCACATTTGCTCTTTGACTTCTTCGTCTCTTTTTCTCAGTTCCTCTTTTACCTCTTCGTTTCTTTTTCTCATTTCTTCTTTAAACTTCTTCGTTTCTTTTTCTAGCTTCTTCACCTCTCTTTCTGGTTTCTTCTTTAGCTTCTTCATCTCTTTTTCTCATTTCCTCTCTGGCTTCTTCGTCTCTTTTTCTGGCCTCTTCATCTCTTTTTCTCATTTCTTCTTTGGCTTCTACATCTCTTTTTCTGGCCTCTTCTTTCATTTCTTTAATCAATTCCTATAGCTGGGCGTCCATTTTAGCTGTTGCGCTACGTGTCTTAGGTATAGATGTACCTAAAGCTGGTAAACAGTTTATTCTGTTTCAAGAACACACCCAGTTATGACTTACCGCTGACACTGATCTTCCAGAGATTCTAGAAATTTTCACGTTGTTCAACGAATATTCTGGAAAATATTTCTGCTAGCAGCTTGAAAATCCCACTTCTGACACCATTTGTTACGTTCCACGGGGTTCTGGATTTGTTTACTAACAAAACACAGCTTTCCAAACTACTAATTTATTATTACCAACTATTTTCCAACCCCAGTGTCAACTAAAAGATATCTCTTCTCTATTATTAAATAATGTCCATAGAATTATATTCCACTATCGCCTTCTATGATCGCTTCCTATACCACAACACTTACTGTTAATACGCTTTATACTCTATGATCACTTCTTTACACCACCTTATTCGATAAAGAACTAACTTATTCTATGCACCGCTCGTCTATTTATACTTGTCTATAGAGATTCTAGACGTTCCACACTATTCTAAACTATTCTACACCTGTCACCTCTGGTCTATTCCAGAAATGTCATTCCAGAGTGTTCGTTGTGACAATATATATATATATATATATATATATATATATATATATATATATATATATATATATAGTATATAGACCAGGCGATTTGGAGGATATAGGCGATACTTTATCTGAGGCCGATGCTGATTTAGGGGCTACACAAACAAAATCAAATAGTGCACCGCCGACACCAGACCTCACGAACATTAATTATTGCGAGGAAGTATTTGAGGGTTCCCAGCCTAATCCCCCGGAACTACGAGTGCACAAGCTCCTCGAAAGAATCTAAGAAGTAATTGAACAAGTTCAAATCTCACAAGATACCCTGGTAGAAAAATAGCGAATAAGCTTGAAGCATCTACTGTGAATGTTGGACTTTAATGTGTTTTAAGACAATATTTAGACTTTATTTTAGTATAAGTTTGATTATTTGTCGTTGAAATTCTACACTTTTTGTTGTTGATATATTATTTCGTCTTTTGTAATTCCAAATGGATTGTGTCCGCTTTGTTGGGCATACTTTGTGTAATATTGTATGTAGGCGCCATCTGTTCTGCATATGATGCAGTAGATGTAATCTCTAGACAAACATGCGTAAGTGTCCTTTTATCTATTATCTTATTACGAATTCACGAAGATACGGATGACAGGACGCATCATACGCAGAACAGAAGCCAGATTTCAGATATAAATGGACGGTCGTTGACCCCGAATACTAAGTTGTAAGTTGATATAATATACTTTAATTACAAGTATAGTGTTGTATAATTAGCATATTCGACCATATCATACATGGTGTCAGGTAGGCGCGTAAGGGTAATGATAAGCAAGTCGTAAGTTAAAATGGAGAATTTGTTCCGGCCGCCAGAAGCGCTGCTCCTTGACGGCAATATTGCCGATAACTGAAGGAGGTTTTCTCGGAAGTTTGAAGTATTTCTAAGAGCATCAGGGCTGCATTCAAAACCTGAAGATACAAGAATCGCAGTGTTCCTCAATTTAGTAGGTGATGATGGTTTAGAACTGTACAATAATTTCACGTTGACCGAGGAAGAAAAGTTAACGTTGACAGTAATAACGCAGAAGTTCGAAGATTACTGTTCGCCGACAGCAAATGTAATTTTTGAAAGATTCAAATTCAATAGTATCAGTCAAAAAGACGGCCAAATGTTTGATAGTTTTTTGACGGAACTGCGGAAGGCTGTCAAAACTACATAATACAAAGATCAAGATGAAATGATCCGCGATAGGATTGTTATGGGCATTTTGGATAAAAATACCCAAGAAAAGCTCTTAAGAGAGCCAAAGTTAAACCTTACGAAGGCTATAGAATTTTACCGAACCACAGAAATTAGCAAGTCGGAATCCAAAGTGCTGCAAAGTGAAGTGCAAGTCAATACAGTGAGTCATGCCCGTGGTAAGGAGTCAGGAGCATCTAGTTCAAATGATCATGTTATGCTGTGCAAGTACTGTAGATGTAAACACATTAGAAGTAGCAGTCGCTGTCCCGTCCTTGGAAAGACGTGCGCGAAGTGTCACGGCTGGAATCACTTTGCCAAAGTGTGCCAAAATGGAAGGAAGGAAATTGAGAAATGAGCTAGGAAGAGGAGAATCAGAAAGTGGCACCGATAGTGAGGAGTTTTTTGTGAATTCGTTGCATCGTGTTGAGTGTGTGAACAAGTGCAGAACAGCTGAAAGTGTCTGGAAACAAACAATCAGGTTAGGAGAACATCAGGTCGATTTCAAACTTGACACAGGAGCTGAAGTAAGTGTCTTACCAATGTCAGTGGTGAAATAAATTAAGCTTAAAGGGTTTTTGAGACCCACTAGAATCACACTTGTTTCGTATGTTAAAAAATATTATAGCTCTGTTTTTGATGGAGTAGGAGAATTTCCGACGTCACACCATTTGACTCTTAAAAGTGATGCCATACCACGTATTCAGCCTCCAAGAAGGGTTCCTCGAACGTTGCATGAAAGACTTAAATCAAAACTTGATCAGCTAGAAAAAGATCAGATCATTAAAAAAGTAGAGAAACCCACTGAGTTGCTAAATCCGCTGGTAATAGTTGAAAAAAAACGGTGATTTGAGACTGTGTTTAGACCCTAAACATCTGAACAAAGCTATACAACGTGAACATTTTCTAATTCCCAATCCGGAAGAAATAGCCAGTAAATTGTGTGATAAGGAGTATTTCACTGTTTTAGATATGAAAGATGGATATTTTCAGGTCAAAATTAATAGTTGTAGTTCAGATTATACGACTTTCGGTACGCCATTTGGGCGTTATAAATTTTTGAGGCTATCTTTTGGCATCACATCGGCCCCGGAAGTCTTTCAAAGAAAAAACTTTGAGATATTTGGTGATTTAGAAGGCGTAGGACCCTATTTTGATGACCTAATTGTAACTGGAAAAGACGAGAAAGAACATGATCAAAATTTACAAATTGTAGTTGAACGTGCCCTGAAGTACAATATTAAATTTAACAGCTCTAAAATACAATTCAAATCCAGGTCTGTGAAATTTATGGGGCAAATTTACTCGAAAGAAGGGGTAGAACTTAACAATGCATATGTCAAAGCAATTTTAGAATTACCTACCCCAAGAGATAAAAATGAACTTTTTAGAATCCTTGGTATGGCCAAATATTCAGGCAAATTTGTGCCTAATTTGTCAAAGGTGTCTGCTCCACTTAGAAACCTGATCCGGCAAGATACTAAGTGGGAATAAACTAATAGTCATGATCAATCTCTTTCCCATCTAAAATATTTGCTGACAAAAGCACTTGTACTTAAGTTTTTTCATTCTAAGAAAAATAAATAAATAGAAACTGATTCATCTAAAGAAGGGCTGGGTGCATGTTTACTTCAGGAACGTCATCCATTGTATCTCGAAGTTTGACCTCTACCGAACAGAAATACGCACAGATTGAAAAAGAAATGTTGGCAATTGTATTTGCGTTGCAGAAATTCCATTATTTTGTATATGGTCTGAAAGTACAGGTTTACTCGGATCATAAGCCACTGGAGGCTATATTCAAAAAAGACAGCCTGCATTTCACCAAGACTGCAAAGAATGAGATTGCGATTACTAAATTACGACATAGCTGTGTTACAAGCCAATAAAGTACTTGTACATTGCAAACACATTGTCTAGAGCATTTCTGGTTGAAAGGGGATTGAAATCAGATGATGAATTCAATTTTGCCGTACATTCACTAACAAAAAACATTCCAATGGCGGACAAGAGGAAAGCACAATTCAGAATGGAATTAGAGAATGACCGGCAGCTGAAAACTGTTGCAGATTTTTGTATTCAAGGCTGGCCAGAAAAGGGATTTGATGTACCGCAGTTTAGAAGACATTATTTCAAAATTAAAGAAGACCTCATCTATACAGAGGGATTATTGGTGTTTTCCAATAAACTAGTAGTCCCAAATCGCCTTCGTTTCGAAATGTTAGAACTGCTTCATTAAGGATATGTTGGCATTGAAAAAACAACATCCCGAGCACGTCAGATACTCTACTGGCCAGGTATGAGTGATGATATCGAATCATATACAAAGAAATGCAAAATTTGTGAGCGAAATGACAGACAACAAAACAAAGAATCCTTGTTGTTATATCCTTTGCCTGAGCGACCATGGCAACGGTTGGGCATCGATATTTTTACTTTGGCAGGTAAAAGTTATCTTGTCATCTTTGATGCGTACTCAAATTGGCTCGAACTTCGGACAATGAAAGACAAGTCAATCAGCTCAGTCATTACAAATTTAAAGAATGTATTTTCTAATTTTGGTTCCCCAGACATTATAACATGTGACAATGTTCCCTTTAATAGCTTCCATTTCAAAACATTTGCAAACGATTGGAATTTCGAAATCATTACCCGAAGCCCTAACTACCCACGATCCAACGGCCTTGCAGAAAAGGGAGTAGCAATTGGTAAAAATATAGTTAAAAAATCATTGGAGGATAAGAATGAGGATATTGATACAGCTTTGTTGCAATAACGAAATAGCCCTCTGAAACATATAGGATATTCTCCTTCTCAGCTTTTAATGGGCCGAATTTGCAAGACAAAAATACCCATCAGTGCTGAGTTATTGAAACCCAGATTGTGTCAAAACATCAATGAAACACATAGAAATAAGCAGGAATTATATAAGAAATATTACAATAGGACGGCTGTCGACTTAAAACCATTAGCCGAAGGAATGAATGTTACATTATATGATCGTATTCAGGGGAAGTGGAAACCAGGAAAGATTATTAATCATTACCCTTCACCACGTTCGTATATGATACAGAATAAATATGGTGATATTGTCAGGCGTAATAGAATTGACTTGAAACAGTCATCAAATGAGTTTCAACCTGAACTCACTCCCTCTGAAATCCTACCAGAGTCTCCTAGGTCTAGGACCATGGAGGACCAGCCCCCTACCCCTTTCAATAGTCAAAGTGACACTGATACTGGTCCTGAAATAGTGCGCAACAGTGATAAGCCTTCAGAGCCAGTAGACGATCGTACAAGGTCTGGTCGTCCAATAAGGCCTCCTGATAGACTAAATCTATAAGAGAAAAGATTTGTATGTAGGCGCCATCTGTTCTGCATATGATGCAGTCGATGTAATCTATAGACAAACATGCGTAAATGTCCTTTTATCTATTATCTTACTACGAGCAGCGTTGCCAGAGCTAGTACAATTGTACTAATTTAGTACATTTTCACTCTTTTTATACAAAAATACAATTTCACCATTTCTAGTACATTTTTCTTAGAATCATTTTAATATATAAGTCGCATAACGCATAACATTCGCAAGCATTATTAGATAAATATCACGTTGGAAATATTTATGCAGACTTGTTTCACAGCATAGATCTATGATGTGATAGCATGTTGCAAAGCTCAGAACTAGAACAATTTTCAAAATCTGTGAAAGTTTTTAGTTACTATAACTTTGAGTTCCCTAGAAATTCCTATGTTCTGTTACAACATGATATTTTACAGCTAAAATTTGTTACGCCTTTTAAGTTACAAATGAAAATTATTCAAGTTTATTGCCTGTCATATTTTAGTACAAAAAAATCAAATTTAGTACATTTTCACTGGCATTTCAGTACAATTTGAAAACTTACTCTGGCAACGCTGACTACGAGTTCACGAAGATACGGATGACAGGACACATCATACGCAGAACAGACGCCAGATTTCAGATAGAAATGGACGGGCGTTGACCCCGAATACTAAGTTGTAAGTTGATATAATATACTTTAATTACAAGTATAGTGTTGTTTAATTAGCATATTCGACCATATCATACACTTTGTGCTTTTATATTGCTGGTTTCATTTTTTGCTTCTTTTCTGCGTGAGCTGTTTCGTCCTTCCGGGGTTCCTTTGCTATGCGTGTGTATTTGACATCTTAATGCTTATATATTTAGTGGTGAATTAATTGCCTTATATTTGGTTAGAGCTGTTTGTTTTGTCTTTGTATTTTTGGTGATATTAATTTTTAAAAATTAATGTAATATATGTTAGTATTTTTTGTGATAATTAAGTTACATTTTATTTAGTTATAAGTAGAGTAGAACTGCCGGTTCTGTGACCAAAACCGTGTATTTCCCATGTTAAACCTTATGGGAAAATCTAAGCTTTTTTTGTGACATTTTGGAGGGAGTGAGATGGGCTCTCCCAGCTACCAAGAGAGGGAGAGAGCGCCGCTATACCTCGCTCTCCCAGTCGTCGAGAGAGATAGTTCTCCCCACCACTATATCTCGCTCTCCCAAGTGCCGAGAGGCAGTGGAGAGAAGTTCAACCGCGTTACCTAGATGTTGAGAGAGCCCTGCTCTCCTGTACGTTATACACCGCAGACTAAACTCTCTCACTACCGGCTAGAGCAGGACCAATGGTTAATGATGAACACACAGTCATCAACTAGCAGAGGTAAAGCGAAAGGTATACAGAGAGAGCCCCGCTCTCCTGCTAAACTACGGCCTCTCGCCACCGACTATACGGAGAGAGCTCCACTCTCCAAGCCGCTATACTTCGCAGACTAAACTCCAGCCTCTCACTATCAGTTAGAGCAGGACCAACGGCTAGAGGATGATGAATACACAACCATCAACTAGCGGAGGTAAAACGAAAGGTATACAGAGAAAGCCCCGCATCCTGTTCAAATCTCCTGCTAAACTACGGCCTCTTGCCGCCAACTATACAGAACACACTACAACCCTCCACATATAGCTAAAAACCCATTTAAACCTCTCAATATAATGGCGACATCGCCACAATATTGTGATGATCTGAAATATTATTAGGTTAATATATATCTATAAATATACAAGAAGATGGAGCATTTTTGGAGCTATTATAATTATTATTAATTTTTTTGAACCGAGCCAAATTTCAACGAAAAATATATAGATCAGTATTTTTTAAACAAAAATGCTTTATTTGGTACGTACACACACACACACGCACGCACGCACGCACGCACGCACGCACTCACGCACGCACTCACGCACGCACGCACTCACGCACGCACTCACGCACTCACGCACTCACCCACACACCCACACACACAACCACACACACACACACACCCACACACACACACACACACACACACACACACACACACACACACACACACACACACACACACACACACACACACACACACACACACACACACACACACACACACACACACACACACACACACACACACACACACACACACACACACACACACACACACACACACACACACACACACACACACACACACACACACACACACACACACACACACACACACACACACACACACACACACACACACACACACACACACACACACACACACACACACACACACACACACACACACACACACACACACACACACACACACACACACACACACACACACACACACACACACACACACACACACACACACACACACACACACACACACACACACACACACACACACACACACACACACACACACACACACACACACACACACACACACACACACACACACACACACACACACACACACACACACACACACACACACACACACACACACACACACACACACACACACACACACACACACACACACACACACACACACACACACACACACACGCACACGCACACACGCACACACGCGCGCGCGCGCGAATATGAAAGTAGACATATAGTTGAGTTGTGCGATGTATATTTAGTTAACGGTTGTTCTACACAATTTTTTGCATTGCCCCTCATTCAATGCAAGCCGGGAGCCGATGCAAGTCAACCCTTTTTCAAATATTTACCCGACAAAGCAAAAAAAAAACAATACAAAAGTTATTATGATGAGGACACACTCGCAACAAGGAACATAGAAATTTAACCACCAACCGAGGCAGAACTTAAACACGAAACACTCGAGACGATGAGAGAAGGATTTAATAAAGAATTCGAGTTTGGAAGCTGCGATGATATCCATTGATGCAGACCATCTCGACGATATATTAAAACACCGTTACACATCTCTTGATGCTAAACGTACTAAATCCCAGGAGCGTGCGGTGACATTTCAAATAAGGGAAGCAATTCTTAGAAACTTACCTATTTGTAGTGTAACTCGATTCTTCTGTCGTTTTTGGAAAATACGTTAATAATGTCGTCATGTAACTGTGGATTCTGAGACATTTCCTGGACGAGTTTATTTCCAACTGACAAAATTGAAATTTGGGAAAGTCTTTCCTGTCCTGTTGAATTTCCAACAAAACTCTTGATACGTTTCAATATAGAAAAATTTCGTTCGAAAGGTGTACTAGTAGCAGGAATTGTTAATACTAATTCACATAATTTGAACACTTCAGAATATGAATTTTCCAATTTGATTGTTGTAAGAAAGTTTAAAGTTCACTCGCGTTAGTTTTGTGTCAATAACATCGGGTTCATAAATGACTAAGTTCTGATCGTAATAAGGCTTTGTCAAAATAATGTCCATAGTGGTGAAATTATGATTTGAATGAATCTTCTGGGAAAGGTATCCCTTTAAATCCTCCAAAATTACACAATTCAAGAAATGTCAGGTCACTGAGATGATAAAATCTGCAGTTGATTTGCTGCTGAATTTGATCTATAATTTCGTAGAAAAGGCGGCGGTAAGAAGTTTGAAGGTCTGCCACATTATCATTGCGCAGACACTTTCTTCGTGGCTCCACTTCTCCTAATTCAATTGTTTTTTCCCAGAACTTATCAAATTCATTCCTTTTAGTGAATTTTCATTAAGAAAATTCACTAATAGAGAGGTATCGATGGTGAGACTTTTAAAAAATTTCTTCAAATGAGCGCGAATTTGGACCTCTAGAACCCATATCCAAGGTCGGTTTTGATTTTTATATGTATATATATACATATATATATATATATATATATATATATATATATATATATATATATATATATATATATATATATATATATATATATATATATATATATATATATATATGTATGTATCCAACTGATAACTCAAAAAATACTTGACCGATCTTCACTAAATTTGGAGATTACCTTGATTTTGTTAATGGCTTGGATGAGTTCGAAGATGAGCACCGTAGGTTTAATTTTTTGTATAAAAAATGTAAAGGAAATTTTTAAAACGCAATATTTTTTTTTGTTTGAAGTACTGTAGTGATTCAAATGAAAATTTGCACATATGAGGAAGATTTCAAAATAGAGTTGGTAATTAAATTTCAACTTAAATAGTCCACGAGGAAAGAAGTTGTTTGAAAATGAAAAATGTGTAAGAAATAAATAATGTGTAAGAAATAAATAATCTACGACATCAGTTTGAATTGCATAGGCATTTCGCACATTCAACGTTGACAAGGATAGTTAGAGTATTAATGTGTTTTTTATTACTTTAGACCCGAAAAATGTAAAATCGTCGAAGCCAGATAACGGTAGTTAAATATAAATAAGCAGGGTTGTCAGATATAATAAAAATTAACAAATAATAAAGTTTAATTTGATTCTTAGTATGAAAACATATGGACCTAACATATTTTTTTTAAATTATTAATGACATAATTCAAACAATAATCGCGGTACAATAACCAAACATTTTGAATTACCAAATCCGTATCATATTTTAAATTAAAACGTATTTGTAATTTACAACTTTTTTTTTAAGTTATTGGTTTATCAGCATAATTGAAGACGGGGATGTAGGATATAATTTTCTCTGTTAGTGGCCTGGGCTGGAATAGTATACGCATGCTGGGAGAGTTTCGAACGGCATGGTATTCGTTGATATGTGGTTGGTTGCATAGGCTCGAGGTCCGTAGATAGAATTGTAAGAATCACGTTCAATTGATGTCTGGCAACAAGGTACGATCATGCTGTCACTTGCGATGTTTAAAATTCAACCTGTTGCCCTACAAGAAAATTCCTTTCTTTGCTTTTATTCGCATAATTGAGATAACTGTAAGAAATTGAGAGATATCCTACATAGATTGCATGGAATAGCCGCTTTGCTGGACTACAATAGGTTGAGTTAACAGGTAACCTATACAGGACTCACTCGACATCAGTAGTGTCTAATTAAATCGAGGCACGATAACCCTCAACAAGAGGTAATGTAGACTTGCAAATTTTTTTTTTATATCTCTATATCCGATGTTTCGCATTTTACAGGGATGTAGTGTTAGGCAATTGAAGACCTTGCTTTCACCTAAAGGGGCGTGGTGTTTGGCAATATCTAGTGTTGTGTAAATAGAGGCAATTTCTATTGTTGGGTAGCCTCTGGATGTTTTATGGTGTGTATTTCATTGTTTCTGGTTTTAAATTAATGGTCCAATTACGTATGGTACAGAGTCACAAGCATGGTATGGTAAGGAGACCATCTTTGGATTCATTTGCAGGTCGTAGTGGTAATCGATTGTCATAGTTGTACTTCCAGACAGTCGAATGTCAACCGAGAGATCCAAGGCAGGATATAGAGTTTATGGTTCAGATAAGTTGTAGCCTGTATGCTTATAAAAGACATATTACTTTTGACCCTTTTAACGGCATTTATACATATAATAGCTTCCTTTTGACTGGTCATTAGGGTGATAAGTAGATTACGTTGCTATTAACAGACAGATAAAGGTATCTTGAGAGTTTGCAATGCTTCATGTTTATTATTTGAGCTGTCTGAAGCTTACATTGATATAATTGGTCGGAATTTTGCGTAGGTGACTCAGTAATTATTAGGATATTTTTACCAAGGTGTACAGCTTGCTTCACATACTATACAGAGTGATAATATTATTTGAGCTAGATATAGGATCTTAATACTGATATTTTAAAAGCGTATGTGAACTACACATATACACGTTTTGTGGTAGCTTCTTGATTTTAATGTAGTGATACTTTTTGCTAACTAATTATACAGCTTGTCTTGTCATTGATATCCATATAATTGATAGTAGTTTTTTATAACTGGTAACCATACGATTAGTTACAGCGTAGGATATTTTGTTAACCAGATTGGTTACGGTAGCTTAGATGACTCTCAATTTGCTTGCCCGAATATTTGAAGGTGTATATATTCATCGTTGACTCATTGTGTGACCTATTATAGTATCTGATTGTGTTTTTAATACACCAGAATGTTATTATATTTCTTTTTTGTACTTTGTGTTATATTTAGTCTGCATTTACTCTCTCATCCCCGAATCAGTGATACTGTTTTAACTAGTGTGTATTTGCTGCTATATTAGCCCTGGCATATCGGACAAGCGAGCATAAGTTTATGTGTATGTGTCATATATTATTTAGGAGGATCTAATGGTTGCATATTTATGCCACTTACATGCACCCACGGGTACTTTCCTCTTTTAGGTTAATGTAAGTTACAACATTTTAATATCCAGTCCTGCAGAGTTTTTGTCACGGGTTTGACGTCCGACGTATCTCCCAGGTTGGTTTTAGGTACAGCTACCAGTGCAGTTCAGCGAGTTCTTGATTATAGTTGGATTGCAGGTGATTAAGGAGAGGTATTGTGTGATAACATCTTACTTTAATATCCGGTACTGGGTGTAAAACAATCAAGTGGCGCCCCCTTTATCTTAACATCGTGTTTATGGAACCCACGGCCGTCTCCACTGTCTAAAGGCTGCCGGCCACCTAGAATACCGGTAACTTTACTCTATATTTCCAATAGATTATAACGTTGGTTGTGTTTGAAGTTTAATAGGTAGGTTATAGCCGAGAGGGATTATATAAACAATTTGGGCGGTCACAAAGTATGCAATGGCTGGCAATTATTTTGCGCTATGAGGAATGTCTCTGAATGTAACTCAAAGTTAATAAGATGTTCACACTTTGAAAAGTGTTAATCGATAAAACACTAGAAATCAGGTTATATTTTTGTTCCATAATTACCTCAAATATTTTGTTTTTCTACCTAGTTCAAACTATTTTCTTCATTGATATCTTCTATTCCATCTCAAACAAATCGTTTCTGTGGAGTTCGAAGAGAAACATTTCTCTAGTTTGTTTACCTCTGTCTTGTAAAATATGTTTACATTTACTGATGAAATCCAATTTCCTTTTCCGAACTTACTTTTGCATTCCTTTATAGCATATGTTATAAAACCAATTGTATTTGCAGTAATTTATAAATGCTACTCTTCTAACATATCTGATTACACAGATAACCATGATTACATAGAAATTAAATCTACTTTGCAAAGTATACAATGGCTAGCAATGATTTACCGCTATATATCATATCTCTGAATATAACCCAGAGCTTAATAAAACTGTTTCAATTTTGAAAGGCATTAAATGACAAAATACTAGAAGTCCGATTATAGTGTTTCTTCATAATTAGTACCAATGTTTTACTTTTCTACCTGTTTCAAAATATTTTCTAACTTACAAATGCTTCTGTTATAGCTAATATGATAAATTATACGACAGTGATCACAGAAAAATATTTCCTCATACATACACATATGGTACCAGAACAGTTTCTAGGCGTGACAAACAGCTTTGCCAAGGGGTCCATTAAGTCCTGGATCAGAAACGAACATCAGGTGTACTGGGCAGACCAGGGCACACACATGGGAAGTCAGTAATTGAGAAATCCAATTTAAAGAGAGCTGTGGAGCTGCTAAATCTTAGCAGAGGACAGCTCAGAAACACCACAAGACTCTTGACGGTACACATGGCCGTCAAGAAACACTTGCATAAAATGGGGCGCTTCCAGGGGGACCTGGCGTGCAGACACTCCCGCTAGGGGAAGGAACCAGCCCAGCACACCTTATGCGAGTGTAAAGCTCAGGACCGCAAAAGACTGCTCTACGATGAGTCTAGACCGGAGACAGGGCAATATAAAAATTCACCTTGCCAATTACTGTGCAGACTAGTTCAAGGCGAAGTGATTTTTGGAATGTGTAAAGTAGAAAAGACAATGGGCATGCACAATAAACCAAAGGCTGCGGTGCTATGACGCAGACGACCCCTAAGGGAGAAGAAAAAAAACATATACAACGTAGTGCATTTGACAAGGGTTTGAAAATACAAAATTCAGACTTTAATATAAATTATATCTTAACATATATTTTCCTAATTTGAAAACCATATTGCCACAGAAAACTGAAAATCATGTGGTAACACTTTTATATAGTTAGTAACAATGATCTGTTTTCTTAAATCAAAAATATTTCCTATTCTGAAAAACATAATGCCACAGAAAACTGAAAATCATGTGGTAACATTTTTAATATTTAGTAGCAATGATCTATCTGTTTTCTTAATTCAAAAATATTTAATTTATACATTATATTTGTTTTCTATGGATGTCAATATTTTGTTTATTTCATACAACATGTGGTATAATTGCTGATGAATATTGTGCATAATTGCTGAGGCCATAAAAAAAAATTTAGACGTAGTAGGCAAAGTAACACAATCCATATAATGCATATGTAATATATAAAAATTCACTAAAAATTGTTCGTGTAATATTTTATATGTTTATATATTCTTCTATAATAAAAAATCAAAATCCATGTTTTAAAAAAAAGATACAAGTAAATAATTTCAAGCATTTTAAAATACTTTGGTTGCTTGTTTAGTGTCACAAATAAACTGTTTAGCTGCTATAAAGGGTAATATCATTTGCATGTCCATTTTGAGTGTACTCTACATCATTGAGTAAGAAAACAGTATTGCAAATATTAAACTTAAAATTTTTGTGCAGGAAAAAATGTAAACTGAAGAAAAAAAGTTAATATCCATAAACTACATATTTAGAATAAAGATTAGCAAAAAGTTTTCCAATAGTCCCTATTTCATTTTATAAATATTAACATATTTTTCGAAAGTAAAAATGTTTAAGAGATAAGAATTTTATAGAGCCTCGTTGATCCAGGGGTAAGAACGTGTGCCTTAGAACCAAAGGGTACTAGGTTTAATTGTTGGGATTCTCCCTTCATTTTTTCCGTACACACTATAAAATTAACATCGGCCGAGGTTGTGGCATTTATTTCTGATCTCTACACGTTCGGCCCTTTGGAGAGGGCGTAAAGCCCTCAATACCGTGTCTATGAGATGTTGAGCACATTAAAGATCAATACATACGGTGGTTGTATTTCAGTAGATTTCAGCCTTACATAAGTATTAATTAGCAGATAATCCAAGACTAAAAAATTAAACTTTTTAATTGGAGATTTATTATGTTTGTTAAATATTCATTTTAATACATCTTCAAGTTATTTGAGTGTACTTAACTAAATTTATTTATATTGCCCAGGTCAGAGCAAAGATTACTGTGTTACTACCAAATAAGCTTAATTCAAGAAAGAAGAAGCGTTTCACTCGTCAAGGCCTGGCAGTTCAGTGTGACAATCGTCCCCATTAGGAATGACAAATGAATTAGATTAACAGAAGACATTTCAGAAAGAAAATTGATTCAAAAACTTTTTATAGCTGCAAAACCTTTCACGCTTAAAATGTGCAGAGACATAGTTTTGTGTAAACCGACAAAAGCAAAAACAGACGCTCGACAAAAAAACTTTCGTTTTCATAGGCTTAACGCCGCTTAAAGTGTACAAACAATCGTCACAAAAATGTTGTAAACAATCTTCGAAGACGTTAACAAAAATCATCAAATGAAGTTGCATAAACAAAATTCAGAATCTCCAAATGTGTGTTTCTACCTAATCAACAGGTTTTTTTGTATGGGACAGTATTAGTTGTTTGGACAATCAAAATAAATGGAAGCTTTGTAACTACAAAATTTTTTGACGTACCTGCATAAACTCCAAGCAACACAATGCACAAATTGTAACAAAAATCGACTGTGCACTTCTGGAACCTCAGGCAGAAGATTCCAATTTTCCTTCACAATATGTCATTTTAACCAACCAGGCAGTAGTGCCGAGAAGATTGCGTTGAATGTGTTTTGAGTAAGGTAGCGATACATCATCAAACAACAATGAGTGGGCCTTGTATATATGTATATACTACGCAAATCCGTTTATTAGTGTATAGACTTTTATAAGCAACGTACAGTCGCGAGGACTCAATAATTTACTCGAGTGTCACAATGAGTTCAAGAAGAGATATGTACGGTGCCACATTGGACTGCTAGGAAATCAACATGTGTAACAATTGCTTGGAACGCCAACCAGAGAAACCTTAAGCTTCAACATATAAAACCATTGTATCGTCTGTATTTTTAAACAAACCAATATTTTTTGTAGAAAACAATTAATTATAAATTAAAATAGTTCATTTGTCCATCTCAAACCACTATCAGAATTGATTTAATTAAAAACGTTAAAATTAAAACCAACTAGGCGTATTGTTTTGCCTCTTTTTTTGTTGAAGATTTATATTTCATGTAACTTTAAATTTACTAAACTGTTGGAATTGTGATACATAGTCTTCTTTAATTAGTCGATAGTAGATAACACTAGAACTAAATTCACTTTCAAATGTATATTAAAACTATTAATATGACCTATATATTATATTGATTTTACATGACAGCTCTTTCCCAACGATGTGTCTTTTTTAGATAATTTATCCATAGCGGAGGGAAACAGCTGCCACGTAATTATAATAATAAAATGTAAATCTTACACCTGTTAGTAAATATATTATTTTACACGATTTTCATTAACAGCCTTTGATTGTATTGTCACAATTAGCGAATTTTGTCCCTTGCTTAAATATACCTTGTATTGTTTTTTGTTAATTCCACTTTTAAAATTGTATTAAACTTCCTTTCTTTTAACTTATTGTTTATTTTCTGTGAGAACTATTAGGGAATTTCCCACATCCAAGGTTCATTTCAATTTTTATATGTTTACATATATATATATATATATATATATATATATATATATATATATATATATATATATATATATATATATATATACGTATCCAACCAATAACTCAAAAAATACTTGCCCGATTTTGATCAAATTTGTAAATTGCCTTGGCTATGTTGATAGCTTGGATAAGTTCGTGGATGAACAATAGCTCTAATTTTTCTCAAAAAAAAAGGGTGGAGAAATTTGTAAAACTACAATATTTCTTGAAATATTAACGTGGATTCTAATGAAATATTGTGCATGAGTAAAGGCGTCACAATATTGCTAGTAGCCAAATTGTAAATTAAATAGTCAGAGAACAAAAAATAATAGTGGTATAGATGAGACAAACAATGTGAATAATGTTAGTAATACTAGTAATAGATTCTTCTTTTTTAAAGGCTCCTGCTTGAGATGTGAGTGTGGTTGGTGATATCGTATTGTAGTGGATCATATACCTGCTCACGTTGCACTATTGCATGAGGGAACTTTATTGTTGAGTAGATTAGCCAAGGGCTAGACTTCGCCATGAGGTTTCATCTTAAATTAGTTTAAATTGAGAATGGGCGATTAATAATAATAATAATAAAAGGTCGGTTCGCAGTTTACCTTGACACTTTTAGATGAATCAACTGCTGATAAATATAATTTGACATCACTAATGCACGTCGACACTACTCTTTCCCTTTGCATTCCTTGTCTTTACTGAGTTTTTTACATGTGAACTTCTTCATGATCTGTTACTATACCTTAAAAAACATTTAAAGGAGGTACGACTGCAAAATCTGAAAAAGACAGCTGTTAGAGATCCGACTAAGCTATTTTTTTCGCTTTTCCACTCATATTTACAGTTCCTTTTCCTCGCCCTACACCCTTATCAACTCCTGGTCCTGTAACTTTTTTAGAGGTTGTTTATAAGAAATGTTTGTTGTGGGTTATGCACCTAGGAGAATCCTAAGCATGTTTCGGAAAAAAATTCTCAAAACCCTCCATGAGGTAAACTGCTAATTTACCAAATTTATTATATATATATATATATATATATATATATATATATATATATATATATATATATATATATATATATATATATATATATATATATTTCATTTTTGCTGTTTAGACAAATTAAATTCCCGATTGTCACTTATTTTGTTTATTTTATTAAATTAACCCACTATAAAGATTTATCTAGAGATCTTGTATTTTATTTGTCCCTTTGGTAGTACCTTTCTTTTTATGAATCAAACATCTTAATCTTATGAAAATTCACTACCATAACGCACTTGCTGCGTCCCGAGTTTCTTGTTTTGAATTATAATGGATTTAAATTCACTAATTTTTTTTCAGGCAAAAACCAATCTAATTTATTTTACATTGCAATATGTTAAATAGCGAGGTCGTCGATTAGCGCGACACTCTTTAGCGCGACACTACAATAGATACCGGTGTGATTTTAGCGTCCAAATGACCAGCAGCCGATTCACGAAGACAACCGAACGTTTTACAGGGCCGTAACAGGGATGACGCGCAAGATACTTTATAAGTTTTTTTACACAATATTAAAAGCGCATGTGGAAACAAATTAAAATCTAGCAGGGTTATCAATACTTCTATATAATGCTGGCAACAAATGTACCCACGATCATTCACACCCGCATGAGAAATGGCGTATTGTTAGATATTTCACTTTTTATTACAAAACCTGTACATACTAACAGATTAAAACTTGGCCAGGCTATTGACAATGTTAAAAGCTATCATAAAAATACAGCGCCTACCACTCGCAAGCCGTACAAGAGTTGGGAGGGGAGTACACCATGAAAGTTATTTATATTTTTATTTCAAAAACTATACATACTAACAGATTAAGACTAAGCGTGGTTATTGCTTCTATAAAAAGCTATCAAAAAAATATAGCCCCAAACACTCGCAAGCCGTAGGAGAGATGGGAGGGGAGGAAATCTTGACAGATAATTAAATTTTTATTTTAAAAGCTGTACATACTAACAGTTTAAGACTAAGCGGGGTTATTGCTCCTATAATATTCTATGAAAAAAATATAGCGCCAAACACTCGCAAGCCGTAGGAGGGGTGGGAGTGGCGTAAATCTTTAAATATAATTAAATTTTTATTTCAAAACTGTACATACTAACAGTTTAAGACTTAGCGGGGTCATTGCTCCAATAATATAATATGAAAAAAATATAACCCCAAGCACTCGCAAGCCGTAGGAGGGGCGGGAGGGGAGGAAACCATGATAGTTATTAAAATTTATATTTAAAAAACTAAACATACTAACAGATTAAGACTAAACGTAGTTATTGCTTCTATAAAATGCTATGAAAAAAATATAGCCCCAGGCACTCGCAAGCCGTAGAAGAGATGGAAGGGGAGAAAATGTTGACGACAGGGAAGTACAATTTTATTTCAAAAAGTATTGTTTGTCTATCTTTCAACATTTTTATAGTGAAACTGCGAGCGGTTTTACCTTTATTTTGCTGTACCAAGAAGTTTTAACATGAAATAAAAAATGTCGTTAGTAAGATTTAAAAAAAAGATGTCAAGGGGGTGACTGGGATTCGATACTACGACCAAGACTATTTATTAAAATTTTTCGATCTTGCCAGATAATTAAATGTTTATTTGAAAAACTATACATACTAACAGATTAAGACTAAGCGGGGTTATTTCTCATATAATATGCTATGAAAAAAATATAGCCCCAAATGCTCGCAATCCGTAGGAGAGATGGGAGGGGAGGAAATCTTTAAATATAATTAAATTTTTATTTCAAAAACTGTACATACTAACAGTTTAAGACTTAGCGGGGTTATTGCTCGTATAAAATGCTATCAAAAGAATATAAACCCAAGCACTCGCAAGCCGTAGGAGGGGTTAGAGGGGAGGAAATCTTTAAATATAATTAAATTTTTATTTCAAAAACTGTACATACTAACAGTTTAAGACTAAGCGTAGTTATTGCTCCTATAAAATGCTATCAAAAGAATATAGCCCCAAACACTCGCAAGCCGTAGGAGAGATGGGAGGGGAGGAAATCTTGACAGATAATTAAATTTTTATTTCAAAAACTGTACATACTAACAGTTTAAGACTGAGCGGGGTTATTGCTCCTATAATATGCTATGAAAAAAATATAGCCCCAAACGCTCGCAAGCCGTAGGAGAGATGGGAGGGGAGGAAATCTTTAAATTAGTTAAATTTTTATTTCAAAAACTGTACATACTAACAGTTTAAGACTTAGCGGGGTTATTGATCCTATAATATTCTATGAAAAAAATATATCCCCAAGCACTCGCAAGCCGTAGGAGGGGCGGGAGGGGAGGAAATCTTGATAGTTATTAAAATTTATATTTAAAAAACTAAACATACTAACAGATTAAGACTAAGCGTAGTTATTGCTTCTATAAAATGCTATCAAAATATATATCCACAAACACTCGCAGGCCGTAGGAAGGGTGGGAGGGGAGGAAATCTTTAAATATAATTAAATTTTTATTTCAAAAACTGTACATACTAACAGTTTAAGACTAAGCGGGGTTATTCGTCCTATAATACGCTATGAAAAAAATATAGGCCCAAACGCTCGCAAGCCGTAGGAGAGATGGGAGGGGAGAAAATGCTGACGACAGGGAAGTACAATTTTATTTCAAAAAGTATTGTTTGTCTATCTTTCAACATTTTTATAGTGAAACTGCGAGCGGTTTTACCTTAATTGTGCCGTACCAAGAAGTTGTAACATGAAATAAAAAATTTCCTTAGTAAGATTAAAAAGAAGATGTCAAGGGGGTGACTGGGATTCGATACTAGGACCAAGAGTATTTATTAAAATTTTTCTATCTTGCCAGATAATTAAATGTTTATTTGAAAAACTATACATACTAACAGATTAAGACTAAGCGTAGTTATTGCTTCTATAAAATGCTATCAAAAAATATATCCACAAACACTCGCAAGCCGTAGGAGGGGTGGGAGGGGAGTAAATCTTTCAATATTATTAAATTTTTATTTCAAAAACTGTACATACTAAAAGTTTAAGACTTAGCGGGGTTATTGCTCCTATAATATTCTATGAAAAAAATATAACCCCAAGCACTCGCAAGCCGTAGGAGGGGTGGGAGGTGAGGAAATCTTTAAATATAATTAAATTTTTATTTCAAAAACTGTACATACTAACAGTTTAAGACTTAGCGGGGTTATTGCTCCTATAATATTCTATGAAAAAAATATAGCGCCAAACACTCGCAAGCCGTAGGAGGGGTGGGAGGAAATCTTGAGAGTTATTAAAATTTATATTTAAAAAACTAAACATACTAACAGATTAAGACTAAGCGTAGTTATTGCTTTTATAAAATGCTATGAAACAAATATAGCCCCAGGCATTCGCATGCCGTAGGAGAAATGGAAGGGGAGAAAATGCTGACGACAGGGAAGTACAATTTTATTTCAAAAAGTATTGTTTGTCTATCTTTCAACATTTTTATAGTGAAACTGCAAGCGGTTTTACCTTTATTTTGCTGTACCAAGAAGTTTTAACATGAAATAAAAAATTTCCTTAGTAAGATTTAAAAAAAAGATGTCAAGAGGGTGACTGGGATTCGATACTAGGACCAAGACTATTTATTAAAATTTTTCGATCTTGCCAGATAATTAAATGTTTATTTGAAAAACTATACATACTAACAGATTAAGACTAAGCGTAGTTATTGCTTCTATAAAACGCTATCAAAAAATATATCCACAAACACTCGCAAGCCGTAGGAGGAGCGGGGGAGGAGGAAATCTTTAAATATAATTAAATTTTTATTTCAAAAACTGTACATACTAACAGTTTAAGACTTAGCGGGGTTATTGCTCCTATAATATTCTATGAAAAAAATATAGCGCCAAACACTGGCAAGCCGTAGGAGGGGTGGGAGGAGAGGAAATCTTTAAATATAATTAACTTTTTATTTCAAAAACTACACATACTAACATATTAAGCGTCGTTATTTCTCCTATAAAATTCTACCAAAAAAAATATAGCGCCAAACACTCGCAAGGCGTAGGAGATGTAAGGAAATCTTCTTGGATATTTGAATTGTTATTTTAAAAACGGTACATACCAGCAGGTTAAAATTAACCATAGTTAAAAGTTAAAAGAAAGATAATCTAATTGTTATTAACTAGACAAGTACCTAACAGTTTTTATTATAGGCCAAATCAAGAAAAATGTTGGCAGTATTGTCTATTTTAACTTAGGATAGTCATCAATGTATAATGTTATTGATGAAGTGCGGTGGCTACAATGAAAGAAACAGCTGCTGAAGACACAAAATCATGGGTGCGACGACATCGCATTTAGACTGTGATCATGATGATGGATGCAAAGCTTATTGGTAAATTGTTTACATCAGCGAAAGTTTAAAATAAACGATCTACTAGCCTTATATTACCTTTCTGGTTTGTGCATAATAGTATATTTGAGTAGAAGTTTTAATATAAAATTTGCCTAAAAAATTTCGGACATCGTCTGTTTAGAAAGGATCACATAATGTATACATTTTTAGCGCCTTTTTAAAAGGCGTGTAATACTTTGTTGAAGTAAGTATCTTTAGCAGAACTCGAACTCGAAGACCAGAGGGAAGGTTTTATGACGTCTTGAGCGTTATCTATATTGTTCCAAATATGCAAAGGATTTCGACCCTGCCCGGTAAACAGATGTTTAGTGGAATGATACCAAAATATTTCCTCCCCTCCCATCTCTCCTTCGGCTTGCGAGCGTTTGGGGCTATATTTTTTCATAGCATATTATATGAGCAATAACCCCGCTTAGTCTTAATCTGTTAGTATGTATAGTTTTTCAAATAAACATTTAATTATCTGGCAAGATCGAAAAATTTTAATATATAGCCTTGGTCCTAGTATCGAATCCCAGTCACCCCCTTGACTTTTTTTGTTTTAATCCTACTAAGGAAATTTTTTATTTCATGTTAAAACTTCTTGGTGCAGCAAAATAAAGGTAAAACCGCTCACAGTTTCACTATAAAAATGTTGAAAGATAGACAAACAATACTTTTTGAAATAAAATTGTACTTCCCTGTCGTCAACATTTTCTCCCCTTCCATCTCTTCTGCGGCTTGCGAGTGCCTGGGGCTATATTTTTTTCATAGCATTTTATAGAAGCAATAACTACGCTTAGTCTTAATCTGTTAGTATGTTTAGTTTTTTAAATATACGTTTTAATACCTATCAAGATTTCCTCCCCTCCCACGGCTTGCGAGTGTTTGGCGCTATATTTTTTTCATAGAATATTATAGGAGCAATAACCCCGCTAATTCTTACACTGTTAGTATGTACAGTTTTTGAAATAAAAATTTAATTATATTTAAACATTTACTCCCCTCCCACCCCTCCTACGGCTTGCGAGTGTTTGTGGATATATATATATATATATATATATATATATATATATATATATATATATATATATATATATATATATATATATTTTGATAGCATTTTATAGAAGCAATAACTACGCTTAGTCTTAAACTGTTAGTATGTTTAGTTTTTTAAATATAAATTTTAATAACTATCATGGTTTCCTCCCCTCCCGCCCCTCCTACGGCTTGCGAGTGCTTGGGGTTATATTTTTTTCATATCATATTATTGGAGCAATAACCCCGCTAAGTCTTAAACTGTTAGTATGTACAGTTTTTGAAATAAAAATTTAATTATATTTAAAGATTTCCTCCCCTCCCATCTCTCCTACGGCTTGCGAGCGTTTGGGGCTATATTTTTTTCATAGCATATTATAGGAGCAATAACCCCGCTTAGTCTTAAACTGTTAGTATGTACAGTTTTTGAAATAAAAATTTAATTATCTGTCAAGATTTCCTCCCCTCGCCCATCTCTCCTACGGCTGCGAGTGTTTGGGGCTATATTTTTTTGATAGCATTTTATAGGAGCAATAACCACGCTTAGTCTTAATCTGTTAGTATGTATAGTTTTTGACATAAAAATAACTTTCATGGTGCACTCCCCTCCCAACTCTTGTACGGCTTGCGAGTGGTAGGCGCTGTATTTTTATGATAGCTCTTAACATTGTCAATAGCCTTGCCAAGTTTTAATCTGTTAGTATGTACAGGTTTTGTAATAAAAAGTGAAATATCTAGCAATACGCCATTTCTCATGCGGGTGTGAATGATCGTGGGTACATTTGTTGCCAGCATTATATAGAAGTATTGATAACCCTGCTAGATTTTAATTTGTTTCCACATGCGTTTCTGATATTGTGTAAAAAAACTTATAATGTATCTTGCGCGTCATCCCAGTTACGGTCCTGTAAAACGTTCGGTTGTCTTCGTGAATCGGCTGCTGGACATTTGGCCGCTAAAATCACACCGGTACAATAGATCGACTCCATACAGGCAGAAAGATCATTTTTTCAGTATTTGTCTGGCTGACTGTGTGTAGTGTCACAGACAGACCAATAGGAGTGTTCTTATTTCTTATGCTCCTCCCATAACAGAAACTATATAGGGAAAATAAATATTATGTAATTAATGTAGACATTCAAATTTACAGTGGCGATTTCTCCTAGTGAGCTAGGTGTGCGCCGGACACCCTAAAATATAATTAAAATGTGCACAGTTAAATATGTTTTATTTCTTTTTCCTTTAGTACTAATACACTACATATTTTATGACAATCGATTTAATTTACTTATTTGATTTCATAAATAGTCGGTTAATAGTGACTTTGAATGAAGTAGGTACCACGTCTTCATTCAGAGAATATGAGTAGGTCAATAGCAACTGGGAATGAATTCGGGTTAGGTGTGCGTTGATATTTCCGAACACTTCAGTCGATAGAGCTGTATTGGTATACAATACAGTCCCCCACCCATGTGTTTAAAACAGTGAGGATTTTAACACTGCAGTGAGCGGTAGAAATACCGCTCAAGACAAATGAATGGAACGCCGGTCTAATAAACGTTGTGATAGCATTATTTACAAACATTACGACTGCGCTTGCAAAGACCACAGTATTCTAGAATCAAGGACTATAATACATTTTAGTAAATTTTCGTAGAAAAAATTCACTAATGGGGATATCTCGACTTTTGAATTTTGAAAAATTGTTTGCAAATGAGCGCGAACTAGGACTACTAGAACCCATATCCGGGGTCAATTTCAATATATATATATATATATATATATATATATATATATATATATATATATATATATATATATATATATATATATATATATATATATATATATAAATAATGTTTCTGTTGAAAAAGATGTAGAATTTAATTTGAGTCAAGTTTTAAAATATAGAAATTTTTGATTAAAATGAAGAAACTGATTTCAAGTACCATCCATATTTCTAGAAATTGTAATGGTACATAATGAGGTGAGGTAATTTTGGTGATTAGAAATCAGATGACAGAACTTTAGAACAATTGACATTTAGATTAAAATTTAGTCAAAATTGCATCATTTGCAGCCACAAGTTTACACTTATTTGTAAGATGCTTTGTACTATTTATATAACAATAAACTATAAACTATATATATATATATATATATATATATATATATATATATATATATATATATATATATATATATATATATATATATATATATATATATATATAGGTATCACACCGATAACTCAAAATATAATAGGCCAATTTTGATAAAATTTGGCATGTACCTTCCTTCTGTAAATGGTTTGGATAAGTTCGTTAGTCAGGAAAATCGGACGAGGTTTTCCGGGAAAATTTTGAGTTTTCATTCGAAAAAAATTTGTATCTCAAAAAATAAAAAAGATAAGATAACCAAATTTAGTAGGTAGGTTTACGATATAAAAATTAAACTATACATCAAAATTTAGATTTCCATGTTGCAAGAAAAAAAAGTTATAATAAAATATTTTGTGCCAGATCATTTCTATGAAAATTCACTACCATAACGCACTTGCTGCAACCAGGCTTTTTACACATTTTATTATTTAGTACCATATTAACATTGAACTACTTTTAATGTTTTCAGTTTTCACCCCGTTCCGGACAGTGCTAACGCTAACACAAATTTGTGTGAAGAGAAGAGCTTGATAATAATTCCATGTTCTTCTCGTGTTTTAAAGTTTTAGGTGACTTTTTGATTTGTTAGTGTTGCAGTGGGAAATTAATTTATTTATCTACGTAATATTCCCATATAGGTACAATATATATATATATATATATATATATATATATATATATATATATATATATATATATATATATATATATATATATATATATATATATATATATATATATATATACATTTAGTGTTAATAATTTTTAAAACCACCACTAACAGCAACTCGTTACCGCACACCCGAACGTTTTGGTCAGGAGACGCCACTGCAAATTTATGTGTTATAGGAGACTTATTTAATTGCATTTTGAATTGTTTGATTTATTTAGATACAAATAAATATACATAAGGGTAAATAATTGTTTTTGTAGAAGGTATTAATAGTTTAAATTGCAATGACATTTTCCTATAAAAATATTTGTAATGAAAAAATTCATTGACAAGATTAGGTTCATTTTTTAATTAACAGCAAAACCACATTATAATTAACTTTAATGTTTTTTTAATTATTGCCAAATATTTTTAAAAAAGCTGTCTTTGATGGCATTTATTTTTAATGCTTATTTTCTGCAAAATTGTATTTTAAAATTTATGGTTAATGAGAAAATGTTTAATAAATTCAAAAAAGCTGGCTGCCATGATACAGTATTTTTAACATTGGTTTTTAATGCTCATTTCCTGCAACATTGTCTTTCAATGTTTATAGTTAAGAAATTGTTTATATATTTTTTAAAAAAGCTTACCTCGATGGCACCTACTATATTTTTTAATGCTCATTTGCTGCAAACTTGTGTTTTTTTTAATGTATGATTGGGGAGAAATAATGTTAAAAATAGTTTATTTTGAAATAATATACATACTTAATTACATAATGAAGGAAATAAAAAAAATCATTGGAAATTAAAAACAGATGTTTTATATATATATATATATATATATATATATATATATATATATATATATATATATATATATATATATATGAAGTACAGAGAAATGGGTTTTTGGTAAAAAAAATACATTATCACGTATATATTTCAGTTTTTATAAAAGAAAATAACTCAACATTTAAACGAATAAAGTTTCAAACACACATATTTAATATACAATTTTTTCTTATTTATTATCATATGTATTGTTTTTAGAGGTGTGCAAAGTTTCGAAATTTCGAACCGAACCCTAACTTGAACCAAACCTTTGGTTCGAAAAATTGTTTGCGCTAGGCGATGTTAAACTAGTTCGAAATACGTAATCCTTCATAGCTTGGAGTTCGTTGCTAAAGAATACTTTGAAGTTGAACTTTACAGGCATCCAATGCTGGCAAAGGTAGCGAAGTTGTAAAGTCCGTATCAGTCCCATTGAGTCGATAGCGTAATTTCAGGAAATATCATTCATATCTTTGACAGTTTGTGAGACACTGAGACAGCTAATTAACATTACTGAATTATTATATTTTTATATATCCTAGCATCCCAATGCCTTTTTTCGGTTACAACATTATAATGGCAGTGTTCGCAACTGGTTGGTAAAGTAAATTTTCACAATTTATGACTATAATTGCAGATTGCGGTCCGAAAACATTACATTAAACATACTTTATTTTACAATGATCCAAAACAATTAAAACAATCAAGAAACAGTTAAAATTTTAAGTAGTATATATATATATATATATATATATATATATATATATATATATATATATATATATATATATATATATATGCTCACTTTTAACCCACTCATTCAAATTTCCTAAAACTGCCCAGCTAATACCAAACAACAACAAAATATTTATAATTGAGCTTAGCTATTATAGATGTAGAAGTATAAAAAAGTGTTCAATGTGCCTTTTGGTATTTTTGATTCAACACCGACTCATCTTAAAAACAAACATCAGCATCAGAGGGCATTTTCATCCAATCGACCTTCATATTTTGTCAAACCTTTCCTTTTTTTCTATGTACCAAATATTGTATGCTACAATGTACCTAATTTTTGTATTTAAGGAAAATATATGTGAACATTGAAGAACTGTAGTTAGTTCGGTGTTCAATGTTAAATGTTTAAGAAGTTCGATGTTCGACTGTGAACCTTAGACATACTATCTGAGAGGTTCGAAGTCTCATAACTTCCTTGGGGGGGTGTGAACAAGAAATTTTTCTTGGGGTTTGTGGGTTCAGGGGGCCCTAGGCAGGTTTCTGAAAACAGTTTTTTGAAAAGAGTTCGGAAACTAAACTGCAAATTTACCGAAAATTCGCTACCAAAACGCACTTACTGCGTCCAGATTTTTTTCTTACAAACGCATCATATTTCGATAAAAAATGCGAAAATGCACTAACGAATTTGTTCTACAAAAATTACCTAAAAAAAAATCATGCACCCCTACTCACTCCTGGTCCCGTAACTTCCTAGGGGAGTGTGAACAAGAAATTTTTCTTGGGGTTTGTGGATCCAGGGGGGGGGCAGGCAGGTTTCTGAAAACAGTTTTTTGAAAAGCGTTCGGAAGCTAATCGGCAAATTTACCGAAAATTCGCTACCAAAACGCACTTACTGCGTCCAGATTTTTTTCTTACAAACGCATCATATTTCGATAAAAAATGCAAAAATGCATTAACGAATTTGTTCTACAAAAATTAGCTAAAAAAATTATGCACCCCTACTCACTCCTGGTCCCTTAACTTCCTTGGGGAGTGTGAACAAGAAATTTTTCTTGGGGTTTGTGGATCCAGGGGGGGGGCTAGGCAGGTTTCTGAAAACAGTGTTTTGAAAAGCGTTCGGAAGCTAAACTGCAAATTTACCGAAAATTCGCTACCAAAACGCACATACTGCGTCCAGATTTTTTTCTTATAAACGCATCATATTTCGATAAAAAGTGCAAAAATGCATTAACAAATTTGTTCCTCGATAATTAGCTAAAAAAATTATAGACAGTTAAACCATAAACTTCACTAAACCTGCAAGTAAATATCCAAAAAGCCACCAAACTTAACTAAACTGACAGCCAAAGCATCAGAGAAAGGGTCTATTTAAAATGGATATTCTGGATATATTTTAGTAAAATGAAGGGCAATGACGGTTGAATCTGAAACTTAAGGGTTTGCAGAACACTCTCCTTGCAACATTTTCTTTTCACAAACGGTATTTGTTTTACATTCTTTGCCTAAACATTGCCAATTTTGACGTTTAATATTGCGAGTTTGACGTTTTGAGGAAAACTCTAAAATTTGTTGCTTTAACTGCCCATAACTTCTTTGTCTTTAAAGCTAGGGACCTAAATTTTGGTAGAGAGTTCACTCTTTATAATACAAACACGCCCTTACTTTGTTATTTCCGGAGATATGATTTTTTTTATAAAGAAAACACAAAATTTTCCGGGAAAACCTGGTCCGATTTTCCTGGATAACGAACTTATCCAAGCCACTTGCAAAAGGAAGGTACTCTGCAAATTTTGAGTTATCGGTCGGATATATATATATATATATATATATATATATATATATATATATATATATATATATATATATATATATATATATATATATATATATATAAACACAGATCTCCCCGTAAGCGAATTTAAAAAAAAAAATCGCTAATAACGAATATTGCTAAACACACATGTTTCTGACTGTTTTAGTGATGTAAAATTATGTCAAAATGATAGTGATAAATTGTGATCAAACAATTAACATTATATGGTCACAATTAAAAGCAAGCTCCCTCTTAAAGCAAGTTAAATACTGGTAGCAGTTACAGAATGATAACTAAAGAAAGGGGCATTAAAGGCGAATTTTTCATAATAAAATATTCGCTAACAGCATTAAAATGACAATAGGTATAAAATTGTTGGTAGTGTAAGTTGAAGCATTATAAGTGAATACAATTCTTTTGATTACAGTGTATAAGCTTATACCTATTTGTAAAACACATGTAGAATTTAGATGAACAAATATACTTACTATATACAATAATATAAAAGTGTTAAAATTATGAAGAAAAATGTACAAGTTATACCTGCTTAATTAAAATTACAACAAAAAATGAAGTTATAAAGCGCTATCAATTAAAAAATATCAGCAAAGTAGGTACATGAAGCGAAAAAATAAATATGAACATTTCAGGTTCCATCTAGTAAAACTTTTAAGTTACTTTTCTAAACATTAAAAAATGTAAAAAAAAATCTTCTACCTAGGAAATACTAAATACAGACGTTGAGACTATTTCTCTGGTTTCGCTAATATTTGTTTTCTTTTCTCTAAATGAAGGACGTAGCCAGCACCTAAGTTAACTGGAGCAGGTGGCCCTTTCGAATTCTAGATGTTCTTTAACATTTCTGTGACTGGTTTCACTACTATGTCCTTCATTTACAGAAAAGAAAACCAATGTTAGTGAAGCCAAAAAAATAGTCTCAACGTCTGTATTTAATATGGAACAGTTTCACTAAGGAAGGACAACAATAGTTATTGAATTTTTGGTAAAGGTTCTTGAGATGATTCACTTTCATTTCCTATTTTCTATAGACCCTAAGGTTAACATTTTGTAACCATGGATTTTGTTATATTTACTAAGAATTTCCACTAACAGACCAAATATGAATAGTTTTCTTATATATATATATATATATATATATATATATATATATATATATATATATATATATATATATATATATAAATAAATAAATAAACTGTATGAGTCTTACAAAGACCTTTTGATTAGGCACAAATGCTAAAACAGTTTAATAAAAACTTGGAAACCAGACATAGAGTACCTTTATCTGCCTTCTAAGAGTCAATATACAATAAATCTATTGCGAAATAAAATGTACAAAATGGTTACTGTAAGTGTACAATTTAATGATTAAAAAAAATTATACCTCAGTCCTTAACTCAATACTTTTATGGTTATAGTGTAGGTAATGGTAGTTGCCATCTCATATCTTTGAATTCAAAACATGCCAACACAGACACCACACATAACATAGTGTACAAAGGGTACAACAAATGTGTTTGTAACTTAGGCAAAAAATGCACACAAAAAATTCTATAACTAAAAAGTTTATAGATGATCATGATTATCAGTATATGTATTACTAACAATTATTTTCCACAGTCTGTTTCAACAGTCGCAAATACCACTGCTTTCATTTGATACCACTGATGCTGCACCTGTTTCTGGTAACACTTTACTTCTGGTTGCGAGACAACATAAATATTTACAGGACCCTTGTGTAAGAGCATACAAAAAGTAAACTTTTTTTATTGCCTGTTATTATAAACAGTAAATTATATACATCTAATGTATTTTTATGTTTTTCTTTGATTAAAACACGTTATTAAAACAATTAACAACTTTATTAGTTCTGTCACAATTTACATCTTACATCCCGATCTCTTGTCTTCTGTCATCTCGTGTCTCTTTTCATTGCTACCAACTTAACATAAAACTGCATCTTACCAACATAACATCTTAATGTAACTACTTATACTACATCTTCCCCTTTTACTGGAGAATAAAGTCTTTAAAGTGAGTAGGCAATCTTCTTTCACGTTTTATACAAGTTGTCATATTTTTATTATTAGCCACTGTTTCACTATCCCGGATTTCCTCTTGTTTCATTGGTTCAACACTGCTTTCACTTTCTTCTTCATTACACAACACTTCATCCCATGTTTCACTATTTTCTTCCCTATCATAAGTCACAGAACCATAACTTGAAAAGTACCCAGATTCTTTATCTGGTGACTGACAACTTTTGTTTATTTTTATTTCTACTGGTATATTTTTAGAGATAGTCTGATCACTCTTAATGTCTATGTTATTTCTTCGTTTAATTTTATTATTACTATCATAAAAAATTATGGTTCTGGGAGTTTGACCGTATTGTATAAATGTGCCAGGAAGCCAAATATTGTTTTGTCTATAATAAATCTTTTGTCCATTACTATAATTTGATTGTCTTTTTCTTGCATTTTTGTCAAAATATTTTTTATTCATATCGTCTTTTTTACTTTGAATTTTATAAAAATTTTCAACAATTTTGGGCTTTAGTAGATTTGTATGAATTGGCAAAATAGTTCTAGTTCTTCTACTACAGAGCAGTTGCGAAGGAGAAAAGTCTGAGTTTAAAATTGATGTATTTCTATATTCCAGTAACAAAAGTTTAATGTCTAATCCCTCCTCTACACTTCTTTTCAACAAATTTTTTGCAATATTAACTCCTTTTTCAGCTAATGCATTTCCTCTTGGGTAGTATGGACTTGATGTTATTATTTTAAAATTCCAAGACTTGGCAAAGTCATCAAATTCAAGCGAAGAAAATGGCATGTTGTCTGATCGCAAGACTTCTGGAATACCATGTATGGAAAATATTTGCTTAAGAATGTTTATTATAGTTTTAGAATCTTTATGCTTTATTTTAACTAACTCCAACCATTTAGAGTAATAATCTATTACAACCAAATAAGCATCTTTCCCAAAATCTAATATGTCTGTCGCAATTTTTTGAAATGGATATTCAGATGGTTTTTCAACAATCATCGGTTCTTTTGGATTCCGACTGCTAAACTTTTTACACACTGGGCAGCTCTGTACAAAATCTTGAATATCCCTATCCATTTTTGGCCAGTAAAATAAAGATTTAACACGGGATTTTGTCTTTAAAATGCCAAAATGAACTTTATGAACTTTTTTCAAAATATACTGTGTCATATTTGCAGGGACAACTATTTTATTGTCAAGAAATATCAGATCATTTTCTACACTGATCAAATCTTTCAATTGAAAATAACACTGCAGTTGATTTTCACACTTAGAAAAGGAAATCGGCCAACCTTCTTGATGAAAATATTTCAACTTACTTAATACAGTATCTTTATCTGTATGAAACTTAATTTTTTCTGTAATTTCATCAGAGACATTTATGGAATGGATTACATTATTCAATAATTTATCAGTGTCATCTTTTTTAGCTTTTGATGAAGCTCTACTTATTGCATCTGCAATATGCATCTTATTCCCAGGTACAAAGGTTACTTCAATATCATAAATGCTTATCTTCAATTTAATTCTTTGCAACCGACTGGAAGGTATTTTACAGATATCTTTGTTCATCAGAGATATTAATGGCTTATGGTCTGTCTGAATTATGACATGCTTTCCATAAACATAATTATGAAATTTTTTTAATGCAAATAAAATAGCAAGAAATTCTTTATCTATTTGACCATAGTTAACTTCACAGTCAGATAAACTTTTCGATGCATAGCATACTGGATGACCATCTTGCAAAAGGACACAACCAATTGCATATTTACTACTATCAGTTTGAATTATTAAATTTGCATCTGGATCATAGTTTTTCAGTACTGGTGTATTACAAACTAATGCTTTCAAATCATTAAAAGTCTTACCATGTATTAACTCTTCCCAAACATATTCTGAATGTTTTTTTAATAATACTCGTAATGGGTAAGTAATTTTAGCAAAATCTGGAATAAAATTTCTCAAATAATTTATAAATCCTAAGAATCTCTGTAGTGCTTTCTTATCTTTGGGGACATCATAATCTATAACTGCACTAATTTTATCAGGATCAGGTTTTACTTGGCCATTACTAAATTTATGGCCCAAGTATTTAATTTCATCCAACAGAAATTGAAACTTATTTTTATTAAATTTTATGTTAATTTGCCTAGCTCTATTTAAAACTCTTTCTAGAATTTGATTATGCTGCTCTACAGAATCAGCATATATAAGCAAATCATCTATATAAACATGAACACCATTTATGTCTTGGAAGCTTTCTGTTAAATAACGCTGAAATACTTCGGCTGATATATTTAATCAGAATGGAAGTCTTTTAAAGGAATACAAACCAAAAGGTGTAGAGAAAGTACAATATTTGGAACTTTCTTTACTTAATGGGATCTGCCAAAATGAATCCTTAAGATCCAAGACACTAAAAAATTTTGCACCTTTTAATTTTGCAGCTAAATCTTCTAATTTGGGAATTTCAAAGTAATCCTTTATGATTGAATTATTAAGATGCTTTGGATCAAGACATAACCGTAGGTCTCCATTCGGCTTTTCTACAATCACCAGACTATTTACCCATTCAACAGATTCTTTTGTTTTACAAATTATATCTAAATCACACAAACGGTCTAATTCTGTTTTCAACTTATCTTTTATTTTCAATGGCACCCGGCGAGGTGGATTTGACCACGAACTTGCATTCTTTTTTAATTTAATACAGTATTCTTGAGAAAATTTGCCAATTCCCCCAAAAACATTATTATAAGTTTTAAAGATTTCTTCTTTTGTCAAATCATTACCTGTTTTTATCTGACTAACCTTACTGACAAGGTTCAGCTTTATGCAACTTTCCAAACCCAATATAGGAGTATGATTATTTTCTACAACTACAAATGTTAACATTAACTTTCTGTCTTTAACTAGTACGTTTAAGTCAACTTCTCCCAAAACTTTAATTCTAGAGCCATTATAAGCCTCTAATTTCAAATTAACATTTTGCTTAATTCTCAATTTGTTATCGGAATTTCGACATACTGATTCAAATAAACCTAAAGGAATAATATTTACCTCGGCCCCTGTGTCCAGCTTAAATCTAATTTCTACTGACTTTTCTATAATGAGTTTTTCATACCAAGAAATAGTATTCACCAATTTAGAAGTTGTTATGGACTCACAAAAATATTCCTCTTCATTGCTTTCTTCAATATTTACTTCCTTCACATTTTTCTTCATCGTAGTTCTGCAGACACTTGCAAAATGATTTTCTATGCCACATTTTGCACATTTCCTCCCCCTTGCAGGACATCTGTTTCTATCATATTCATGGACCCTGCCACACCAACTACACTTTATTAATTCTCTGGACCACAGTCTATTCTGGGTATTAATATTTGCTTTAGGTGTTTCTAATGCCTTGTCTTCTGGATACTTTTGAATTTTATTGATACTTACTGTATCATCAGGAAGCTGACACACATTGTTTGCTTGGGCTTTCTCCAACTCAGCTACCTTGAACAACTTGACAACCTCTTCTAATGACACATTTTCCATTCTAATTACTTTTTGTTTCGTTTCATTATCTGCAGATCCAAATACAAGTCGATCTCTCACAATTTCAGATTCACTCATAAATTCACAATCTCTGGCTAATGTTTGAATATCAATAAGAAATGACTCAAACGGTTCATTTACCTTCTGGGACCTCTCATAGAATAGATATCTACAATACAAAATATTCTTCTTTGGATTACAACCTTCATGGAATTTATTTAAGACGGCCTCAAATGTCTCTTCACCTTCGACAAACTTGAAGTTATTGTAGGTTTTTAAACCATCATCGCCAATACAATTTAATAAGATGGCAATTTTTGTGTCATCAGGCTTTGATGTCAGACCTGAAGCTCTGAGGTAAATATTTAATGCTTGCTTAAACGCTTTCCAGTTTTCACCGAGATTCCCGGTCATTTTTAATGGTTTAGGCAAATTGAAACCAGACATTTTGGCGGAAAATTACAGTACACATTCACCCATCAAACAACTCGAAAATTCTTCCAACACTAGAAAACACGTCAACTACACACTTTGGGAACTTTTACTTTGACTGCGCCATGTATTTTTATCTTTTTCTTTGATTAAAACACGTTATTAAAACAATTAACAACTTTATTAGTTCTGTCACAATTTACATCTTACATCCCGATCTCTTGTCTTCTGTCATCTCGTGTCTCTTTTCATTGCTACCAACTTAACATAAAACTGCATCTTACCAACATAACATCTTAATGTAACTACTTATACTACATCTATACAAACATTTATGATATAACTTCAAACTCTTCTTCTTCAGCATCGGGCTAGGCAAGTGTGTGTATATTGCAAACAAAACATTACAAAATTACAACAAATTCAAAATTATATTTAACATAATAATATAAATCTTTGAAAGTTAACACTAACCATACAGAGGGACCAGGTTTTCCCTCAAGCCATCAACTGCGTGGCTTATCTTGGATAAGATCTGAACAACCTCGTCACTTTGCTCGGTTTCTGTTTGTGCTTGCTCTGAAATTGAAAAAAATGTTGCATGAGAATATTGAATTTATCACATATTTCTAAATTTTGTAATAAATTGTGCAATATTAGTGAATTTTCATATTTCGCTATTCAAGAGGTAACAACGTAAAATATTTCTTTTATATGTAGAACATGGTTTGTGTAGCTTCTAGGCCAACTACGGTTTTTTTCATCACACTGATCAGTTCTGCGGGTCAAGTTTTTCCATCGAAAATTACAAATTTCCTTCTCAAAAATGCTATATCAAAATTTCTAGAATTGTCACTATCAATTTTGCTAAAATTTCAGCTTCTTCAAGATGCTCCTACTTTACAAATATATCTACCTATTGGCTCTTGTTCCTACAACTTCAATTTTTGCATACTTCTCTGCACTTACAGTACATTATAACAAAACGGATGAAAATTCGCTACTATAGCGCACTTGCTCCGTTCCGACTTTTTTTTATACACGCAGAAGTGAAATTGAATAGGTAAACCTAACATTTTGAAGAACATCCATGGTAAGAAAATTAAGAGTCATTTCTTGTAACACATTATTTGTTGATAAAGAAATCAACTGAAAGAGTGAAAAAAAAATTTGTAAAAATGAGAGGGAAGAGATTCAAGATGCTTTATAAATGTTTAAGTAAGGGCTTTTATGCAGATACAAATTATGCACTTTTCTAAGTGCTATATAAGCCTTTATATAACACCCATAAAACTATTTTAGGTTCACTATTTCTCTATAGAGGCTATATAACATTTTTTACTTTTAAAACAATATTTAGAGCAATATATTTTGTGCCAAATGCCATCTATGTCAGTCCTAATACTCTAATACAGTATATTTATTGAGGATGTAGGCTTATAGAACAGACATGTTTTATTAATCAACCATTAACACAACTGATCATATGTTTTAGAGCTATGTAGCTGGAGTCTTCTGGTTTTATAGAACTGTTTTATAGCTAAAGGTACACAGCGTTTCATAAACTTTAAAAAACGTTTTGATAATAAGTAGGTATAGGTATATCTTGCAAGATTTGAAACTAAAGTTTATACATATTACATATGTGCATATATTTAGGGCAATGCAAATATAAAACTCGATAGGCTACCTAATATATATAAAGACTTGGAAAACAAGACATTTTTATTACAAATGAAAATAATGTTTCCCACATATATTTAAAACTCTACTTACTTATATATTTGATTCTAATTAACAAATTTTACAACTGACTTACCCATTTTAAAATCTGAAATAAAGAGTCAGTTCACAGTCCAAACATTACAACTTGTCTTTCTGGTGCTTCGCTGTTCCTTTTTCCTTTGTTTTTTGAAAAACGAAGTGTACCTACTTGGTATAGCAGCATTGTTTTCTCGTATAGTAGGTATTTTCGCAATTCGACTTTCAGCCGTTCTGGACATCTGAAGCAATTCGGAATTTTCTATTTCTGTTGAAAATACAAATACAAAATATATTTCAGACACAATAAAGTCCTAAACAAAATTGATTTACGTTAGGTTAGAAATTAGAGAAACGTGTAGGACAAGGACATTCTGAGACTTTAATACATTAACCGCGCACCGCACATTTTTGCGCTGCGCATGCTGCGAAGCCGTTTTGGTTGTTTGAATTTCACACAGCGTTGCCACTTCCTATTCCAGAATGAATAATTAGATGGGTGAAAATAATTAAATCAAATAAATATTCAGTTTACAGTTTACACACACAGATGATTGTATTACTTACTTTTTTAACATCGGTCTAGTCCGCGACAATGGTCAAGTAGGGGTACGGATCTTTAACGTGTCCGTGCGATGTTGGGCACGTTAAAGATCCCTAACCTTCTTACAGAAGGGCCGAGGTATGCCAAAATTTCCAGGGTAGTAAGGTGAAACTGCTGCCTGGCGTCGGAGATTGGCCATAGTTGCGGGAATAGACCGACGTTAAAAATTGTCGCACAGTCAATAAAAAATAATATTGCGAAAATAAAACTAATGAAGATATGTAAGGACAGAACTGCGGACATGGATATAAAGCTGGATGGCCAACAACTTGACGAAATAATAGTTATTTATGTACCAAGGGTATAAATAGATGTTTATGCCCCGAGAGCGACGATTTTATAAACCCGAGGGCCTCCGGCCCGAGGGTTTGTAAGTCGCTCGAGGGCATAGACCTCTATTTATATCAGCGGTGCATACAAAATTTGATGTCATACTAGTCATACCCAAACTATGAAACATGAATCACCGTTTGCTGAAGGCAACCTAACCATCACCGGATCTTTTCAGAACTGTCAATTTTATGTTAATTCGACTAAATAATGTTAATTAAATATTCACATATTACTTTTATTCCATTATCTATAATTTCATTAATATAAAGAAGCGGGCTATAAAGTGTACGTTACGTCAGCGTGGGCCGTAAAGTACACTTTATGGCCCTTGGGCATAAAGTATACAATTATGTAGTTGGTAACTAAGCAATAAAAATACAATAATGAACTAGTATGACATAAAAATATTTATGTACCTTGAAAGTATTATTTCTGTTGATGATACAATGAGAACTGACAAGAAGGATCGCGATGGCAAAGTAACCATTTAATAAACAAAAAGCCTTGTCTTCACACTGATAACCATTTTAATTTGGACCTGATGTAAATGTTCATCAATTCATACGTATTTGAAATGTAGGCATGGAATATTATTTAATTATTTAATTTATTTTTCTTTAAATACCCATAACTTTTTTGTCTATTGACCCACAGAGCTAAATTTTGGTAGGTAGCTCACCTATAACGATATAAACCAGCGTACCAAATTTGGTTGCCCTTACTTTGTTAATTCCGCAGATATAAACTTTTTTTTGAAAGAAAACACAAAATTTTCCGGGAAAACCTGGGCCGATTTCCCTGACTAACGAACTTATCCAAGCCATTTGCAAAAGGAAGGTATTCACCAAATTTAATCAAAATGGGCCCATTATTTTTTGAGTTATCGGTGTGATACATACATACATATACATATACACATATATATATATATATATATATATATATATATATATATATATATATATATATATATATATATATATAAACATTGAAACTGACCCCGGATATGTGTTCTGGGAGGCCTAATTAGCGCTCATTTGAAGAAATTTTTTCAAAATTCAAAAGTCGGGATCTTCTCATTAGTGAATTTTTTAAAGAAAATTCAGTAAAAGTCTGAACGCAGACAGTGCGTTATGCCTCTTGAATGCAAGCAGGCATCAATGTGGTTACCGGTATAACCTATATAGTAGAAACAATGTACCATATTTAATCAAAATAACTTATTGCCTGAAAATGTACAAAAATTTTTTAAAGATAAACTTAAATGTGTTCTCAGATTTTCTAAATTTATCATCATCGGTAATAATACTTTCAAAGTACATGAACATTTTACTTGATCAAGCTGTTGCATATTTAAGCTTTGTATTCATTTTCGCTGTCCTCTCTTTACTTATCTTGTGTACCCTTATTTTCGTCGTATTGATGTTTAGTTTGATATTTTTAAAACAACATCTAGCACAGTCAACATCCTTTGTAATTCTTTTTCCGTTTCTAATAATATCGCAATGATGTCATCTGCGTAACATTTAATGGAACCCTTGTCTATTTATTTTGTTATTTATATATAGTTATTTTATCTTTTGAAAAAACAAAGTTGAGCCCTGAGCAAATACAAGTTTATATTATAATAAAGCGTGCGTTTTAAATTAACCTACCTGCTTATTTATTTGTAAGGGCTGATTTAGAAGAATGTTCGAAATAAAAGCCAACACATGTGTACCATTAAATTTCATTAAAACGGCTTTGTAATTTTCGGAGAAATTTTTTTTTTCTAAACAAAACTCAAAATTTTCCCGGAAAACCCTGCCCGATTTTCCTGGCTAACGATCTCATCCAAGCCATTAATAAAAAAAGGCACTTGCCGAGTTTCATCGAAATTGGTTAATTATTTTTTGAGTTATCAGATGGATACACACACACACACAAATATATATATATATATATATATATATATATATATATATATATATATATATATATATATATATATATATATATATATATATATATATATATATATATATATATATATATATATATATACATAAACATATAAAAATCGAAACAGACCCCGGATATGTGTTCTAAGGGTCCTAGTTCGCGCTCATTTGAAAAAAAATTTGTCAAGTCTCACCATCGATACCTCTCTATTAGTGAATTTATTTTAATAACAGTTTATTTTGAAAACTTAAAAAAAATAATAAAGAATATAGGTTATAACTTGAATGCCAACTTTTTATCAAGGAAATGTAAAATTATAAAATATTGCTTTAAAAAGCATATTATTCTTGGAAAATGGGATGCGATTAAAGAAAGAGAAAACCGAAGATTTTTCTTACAGTTAACTTTGAGCACGCATTTCATGAGTTTTCTTTATAGGTCTAATGAATATAGGTAGGTACTGTAAATAATTCGTCGTAGAATACTAAAAATTATGGAAAAGCCATTAGAAAAAACTAATTGTTTTCAACAACTGTTAATGTCCTTACTTGGTGAAACCGTTCTGTACTGAATAAAGACGTGGAAACTATTTCTTTGGCTTCACAAATGGTTTTTATTTTATTTATTGTACACACACACACAGATATATATATATATATATATATATATATATATATATATATATATATATATATATATATATATATATATATATATATATATATATATATATATATATATATATATATATATATATATATATATATATATATATCCGATAACTCAAAAAATAATTAACCGATTTCTATGCAACTCGGCAAGTGCCTTTCTTTTATTAATGGCTTGGATGAGTTTGTTATCCAGGAAAATCGGACGGGGTTTTCCAGGAAAATTTTGAGTTTTCTGTAGAAAAAAATTTTTTTCTCCGAAAATTACAAAGCTGTTTTAATAAAATTTACTATATATGTTGCCTCAGGAGAGATATTACCACGTACCAAAATTCAACTTTCTAAGTTTAGAGAAAATTGAGTTATTCAAATTTTAAATTTTCTTTCGAAAAAAATTTTTTTTTCCGAAAATTACAAAGTTATTTTAATGAAATTTTGTGGATATCTTGCCTTAGGAAAGACCTTACTACGTATTAAAATTAAACTCTCTTAGTTTATAGAAAATTGAGTTATTTAAATTTGAAGCATTTAATAAAAATTCACTACCATAACGCACTTGCTGCATCACGAACTTTTATCTATTATCGATTTGCTTAAAGAAAGGCACGTATATGCTAATTGATAATATAATTTTTATATGTATTTATTTAAGTGTTTGTTCGTTTGTGGTTTTAAATGGTCCAATATTCACAGTCATTCGTAGAAAAATTAAAAAATCGAGGGTTTACCTCATCACTAGCACATTTTGTTCGTGTAAAAATCCTTAAAAACAGCTCTAAAAGTTCCTGGTGTTGGATAAACATAATAAATTGTTTATTTTGTTCTTTTTAGATATATGGTAAATGCCCCAGTCAAGTTGTAAAAAGGAAGCTGTACAAACCGGAAAATTAATTTTATTTATGGATAAACTGTTTGACAGTTTAAACGGACATTTAAAATCAGCCCCGCAGAATAAGCCATTGAAAGGAGGTGTAGCAGATACTTCTCCTCGTGAAAACTTTTGGAGAGAATCGCTGCAACGTTTGGAAACTATGAGGTTCTATTCCAATGAACACACATATTGCGTTTGTTCATTGAAATCAGCAATCCTTCCATAATTTTTTTTATCAAAACCATGCATAATTTTATTTATCTTAAGGAAGTATTCTTGAAGAAATTGAAGTTTAAGTATTTTATACCAAGAGTTTTTAATCAGGACTGTCTGGGAAGTGCAAGGAATGTGTCACCAGATGTTTCACATGTTGTATCTTCTTTCAAGTCATTAAAACTTAGTTAAACCTATACAATGCGAAACTCATACTGACCTGAAAATAATTTCAAAAGAAAGCAAGAAATTGATACAGCTATAAAGGGGAGACGTAACCTTTATTAGCATTTAAATGAATATGATGTTTACAGAAAATGTATAGTATGATCGTCATAATTATTTGAAAAAGTTTATTATTAAATGTATTAATACTGGAATATTTTTTAATCTATTTTTTTACTCAATGGTGTTAATTTTCTGAGTGAAGATTGGAACCTGTGATGAACATTGATAAGTATACACTTATGGAGAACCCATCAATTCACCACAATACATTTTTTAGATCTGACGATGGCTAACAATGCTAGCATCATTGAATTTATTTATTCACCCCTCTCACAAGGCTTACTTTGTTAGCGAAACGGTCGTCGTGTCTGAAAAATATGTTGACGAGAATTGAGTTCTACAAAGTGTACTTACTGGTGTCATTTTTTTCTTTATTATTATAACACATACTTGTCATTATTATGTATAAGGACAAATGTAATATTGTATTAGTGACCAGACTGCTACCTACCTATCGATAAGGAATGGCAATATATACTTCATCTTACTTTCAGAATTAGAATGCTTTTTAAATAAATGTAATAGGAATACTGTTCTAGGTTTTTAACTATAAATGTAATAGTAATACTGTTCTAATAAAACACAAATGTAATTTATCTTGTTTGATTTTCCATTAATCATATCAATAGCAAAAACTGAAGCTGCAAATGTTAGAAGGTTCAAATTGCCAATTAATTTTTCCTATGATTGCAATGCTTAAAACAGACGTATGTGTGTTATTAAAACATAACTTGTTTTGCTTTCACTATAAAAATCATTAAAAAAATTATTTGACTAATTTAACCTCTTTACTGGCAGTGGTATAAAATTAAATAGAACTTATATTTGGATTTGCTCAATGAAAATCAAATCAAATTTCCCGCGTGTGACTTAAATTCATCGCATCCGCCAGAGGCGCTGCAATATTGTTCAAAACGTCAGCATTGGCGTTTCCCTTCTATAGGGGGTGTTCTGTGGTACCAACGTACACAGACACCTAACTATAAAAGTGTATTAAATGAAATCCTCCAATAGCAAGACAGTTTTATGATTACAAGTAAACTGCTTTATAACTATAGAGCACAACATACTTAGTTGTATATGACAGCATAATACATGTAGCAAGAAGTTGTATAAAATTAAAATGTATTAACAGTGTATTGGTGGTGTAACATGATATGATAATGACAAGTAAACTGGTTCATAAACATAAATAGTCCAACTTACTACAGCTTTCATATGATAGCATAATGAATATAGAATGAAACAGTATAAAATGTATTAACTATCATATTGCAATAGTATGACAATTCTATAATCGTATAGAGAAGCTTAATAACTATAGCAAGTCTGTTATGTTGCTTTTACTAAATGTGTACCACTGTCAATTCTAAACCAGCTTAAATACTGCAAAAATACTATTCCAGCATTACCAATTTGTTGTCACAACAACCTATCTAATTGTCCCTTATTTAATGCACCACGTTTGCTGTGGTTATTAGAATTTAGACAGATGTTAATAGACATTTTTTTCGGTGTTGCTTAAATTCAGTAGTATGGTCAAGGTGAAAGCAAAAGACCGGCAATACCGAGAATTTAAGAACTCGGTGGTCGCGCGTGACGTCAGCACAGAGAGGTATCGCGCTAGCCTGCCAGACTATATGAAACGCTCAGTCTGTCATGAGTTTTAGGTTGATTTAGCCTTAAAAGACACTTATTCTGAAAACTTTTGAAGGGCTTTTGGTTGAAAGAGGGTGCCAGTCGTCAACTGAGCCCTTCATCGCACGCCATTCGATTTTATTATAATAAAACGAAGTTTCAAAGCCAAAATAATTATAAAATGAATGCGGTCTATTTGGTAAGAGTAATTAATTCACGACTTTTAGATGGCTTGGCCAACCGATCATTAGATCTTCCACAATAATTTTTAAGAAGAGTATTTACTGTGCAGGTTATGACAATTTTTGCTATATGTACAATTGGATGAATATTATATTTATAATCGACATAGAGTTGCCCGTTATCTTTTTTTTTTCAACAACACACCACGAGGGCTTACAGCCTAAATACTATCGTACCGTGGCTGTCGACAAGGAGGAAAGAGGCAACTTGTTAATTCTGGACTTGAAGGTTTGGAGGTTCGGGGGAGAAGGAAAAACATGTGCCGGCAAGGAGTTCCACAACTTGGAAGTCCTCGGGACAAAAGAGCGGGCATAACAAGATGTTCTATGTCTGGTGACCTGGACAGTAAAAGGGTGCATTCGCTCTGTTCCCCTGGTAGATCTGCTGGGGGCAGCAGGTGGAGGAACTATGGAAGAAAGCTCCTCTGAGCAGTGCCCGTACAGATATCTATAAAAGAGAGAGAGAGAGAGGTCACCAACGGCACGTCGGTGGGCAAGGGATGGCAGTCTTTGGGTGAGGGTAGAGTCACCGATGAGACGTATAGCTCTCTTCTGAATGGAGTCCAGGATAGTGAGTGTAGAAGCGGCAGCAGCAGCCCAGATGTGGGAGCAGTATTCGACGTTTGGTCTTATTTGTGAAGTACATAAAGTATAAATATTAGCTGGTGAAAAGTATTTCCGAACCCGGAAGAGGAAACCTAATTTCTTAGCAGCCGCTTCTGCAATTAATGTGACATGTTGGTGCCAATTGAGATTTCGATTCACAGAGATGCCAACAAGTGAAAAGGACTCATACTTTGAATAACTTGGTTGTTTATTGTGATGGGTCTAGGGCTAGTGTATGAGAAAGAAAGCAAGACTGTGATTTGGTGGTGTTGAATTGTAAAGATTTCTACTTCCCCAGTCAATATTTTTTGGAGATCCTCATCTAGTTGGGCTAAAGAGACAGGCTTAGAATATTGTATATTGGAGTGGAGGGTGCTGTCGTCCGCGTAACTGTGAACTGGGTTGGATGTGCTAGAGAGGAGGTCATTGATGTGGAGAAGAAACAAAGTAGGGGCTAAAGCCGAACCTTGAGGAACTCCTGCATTAATTGGATACAGTGTAGAGGAATGGCCATCCACGACAACAGAAATGCTCCGGTTAGAGAGGAAATTTGCTGTCCACGTACAGAGTTTTGGTGGTAGGCCATAGGCCGGTAGTTTATTAAGCAGCGCTGCGTGCCAGACCTGGTCGAATGCTTTGGATATGCCTAGAGCGACAATCTGGGATTCACCGTGTAGTTCCATAGACTTGTTCCAAGAATGGGTGACAAAGGAAAGGAGGTCGGCAGTTGATCTGCGTTGACGGAATCCATACTGCCTGTCGTGGATTAGACTGTGTTTTTCAAGAAATTTTAGCAATTCGGTGTTTATATACTTTTCCATCACTTTAGAGGTGACTGAAAGGATAGAATAGGCATGTAGTTGCTAGAAAGCGCTTTAGATCATTTCTTGGGGACGTGTTGTACTCGAGCGGTTTTCCAATTACTAGGGAATATGCCTCTATTGTAAGATGTCTGAAACAGACGAGTCAGGACAGGAGCAAGTTCTGGTGCGCATTTTTTGAGAACAATTGCTGAAAGCATCTTTCGTACCTTTCTAGTTTTGAAAATGATATCCGTCATTTTATGCGCGACATTGGGGACTGTTGGTGGTTGAACATTTGGAGGTGGGTTGAGAGTAGAATTGCCGGCGAACAACGAGGCAAAAAGTTTAGCCTTGCCCAGGGTGGTAGAAACAATTTCATCCCCTGAGACAAGAGGTGGGAACGTGCTCTTGCAGAAATTATTCCCAATAGATTTAGCAAGAGCCCAGAAGGGTTTGCTGCCGCTGGACCTTAAGAGGACTTTGTTTTTGATGTGGTTATTAAACGAGTTTTTTGCCTCAGAAAGAATGCGGACATAGCGGTTTCTTGCGTCGTTAAATGCTTGACGGTTTTCTTGACTGGGATTGTGTAGAAGCTTTTTGTGAGCTTTGACCTTTTCAAGTCTGGCCTTGTCACAGGATTTAGAGAACCAGGGCTTTTGAGTGACTGCAGAGGTTTTCTGTGAACGTGGAATAAATAATTCCATGCCAGCTTGGATAATTTCGGTGACGTTTTGTGAGATATCAGAAAGGTCAGGATGAGAGAAGCAGACAGACGTCCATGGAAATGAGGAAAAGTAATCTCGCATTTCGTCCCAGTTCGCGGATTTGTAGTGCCAAACGATACGTGGGTGTGATGACTGTGTGACCTCGGGTTGCATTGCGCAGGAAGCAGTGACCATGCCCTGGTCTGAGCGACCCAGGGGGCGGTGACTGATATCTTGTAGCAGTCAGGATTTGTAGTAAGAAGGAGATCCAAGGAATTTGGGCTGTGTGTTGGGATGCGAGGAAAGTAAGTAGATTGCTGAACCATATTGGCTAAAGAATTGCTCACTGCAAAGGCCTCCGCTGCTCTTCCTTGTGGATCGGTTTTTGAAGATCCTAGCCATTCCTTATTATGGACATTGAAGTCACCAAGAATAGTGACCTCGGAGGAAGGATATTCAGAAATCAGATGGTCGGTTTTTTCAGAAAGGTAGTCAAAGAGCTGGACAAAGTTGTTGTCAGAAGGTGACCGGTAAATGCAACAGATGAATTTAGTTGCAGCCCTGAGAGAGAGTTTTATCCATAGTATGTCTTTTCTTCCAGCTTCTAAATTGGGGAGTCTGGTGCAGGGTAGATTGCTACGGACGTACGCGCACACGCCTCCATGCAATCTAAAAGAAGTAAGGAGCAAATACCCCGGGAAATTAAGGTGATTAGTGGCTGTTTTGGCACTGATTTGAGTTTCAGTCAGGAAGAGGAGTTGAGGCCTATTAGCTTGGAGGAAATGGTGGACGGAGTTCAGGTTAGAATTTAGGCCACATATATTCGAGAAGGATATTGTAAATCTTGATGCTGGCGCCCCCTGTACACCCCTCTCTCGCAGATCCGAACGGAGGGGGATTTGTATCTAAAAGAAATTTTATAATATAGTGGCTTAGAAATGCACGTTTATTATGAACTGTTAAGAAAGTTTCCTCAAATTCATCCAAATTTTTTAAAATATTATATACGCATATAGAACCATTCGTACGATAACGTCTTGGGGATAAAGCAATTTTCCCCGGCTTAAAATTTTAATCAGAGTGAAATTATCTTCAACAATGATTTCATCATTATAAATGATATTTTCCGTACATATTTCACACTTAATTCTTTTCGCGTAATATAACTACGCAGTAATCTGTTAAATAAGTGATTACCGGAATATCATCACTGACATTGTCTACATCGGTTTTAGCTACCACAATTTCAGAATTAAATGAATGGTTTTCTTCAATTTCGTCAGCGACATAAATATTTTCGCAAAACTGCGTAATTTGAATATTGCCGAAGGTACACGATTTTAGAGTTAATAATGATTGAATTCTGAGCCTTTTTTCTGATTCATACAACTGTCGCAAAGAAATATGATATACTTTCGGTCCATTTTTATTATTTCCCCGACATTGCGTCACGCAACAGGTAAACGGCATTGTAAATATACTACTAAAACACACCACAACACAAGAATATCACACAAATTCTCACTATCTCCAGCAAAAAGAGAGTTCTAACACACGAAATATAACAAAACACGTTGTTGTCTAATCGGAGCGAACAAGTAAACCTCGCTGTGCTTACGTCACGCGGCCGTTACGTCATAGAACAGAGTCTTTATATTCTCGGTGTTGCTGAAATGACCAGTCAGGCCGCTTGCGGTCACTTGATAAATTTTGGCAACCTTGGACGCAACTATGAAAGTGCCATTTTTTCTCGGTTATATTGGTGACATGTAACTAAAGGAAAAGCGGGAATTTCGAAAAAAAAAAGGTATCGAATTTACCTATTAATAATTTTTATTTCCGGCAATAAACATCAACCTGCTCATTTCTTTTTAAATATTTACTAATTATTTACATTGACAGTGTCTTTTGCAGTTTTCAATATATTTGTTATTCTCTTTACAAAAACAGAAGACTGTTGATGCTCAGTTTTCATGGAAATCTTATGCATTTTAAAGTCGGGTGTGCACATATCTATAGCGATTTGTTCATCAATGTCTCGTTTCATTCTTTTATAGTCTTCTTGAATTATTTCCAGAGCTGATAACACAATAAAGCTTCATTTATTTAGAAAGTTAGACCATCAAAAAGTGAAACTCAACTTACCTCTCTGTAAATCCATTTCGTTCATATCTTGATTTTGTATCAATCTTAGGCGGTCCCTGAACTTGTAGGCCAACTTTTTACGCATGTAATCGGCTTCTATTTCTTGTTTAGTTCTGGGAATTCGAATTTTGATACAACAAGATACTAAAACCACTATAAGTAACAATTATCACAATATTTTTTATAAACTAGAGTAGCGGAAAAACTTACTTAGAGAAATAAATGCCGATAAACAAAAAAACATCACTTGCCAAATTCTAAATCCATAATTTTCTATAGCTTGTCTTTCATACCACTGAGGATCTTCTTCATAAGTATTTGCTGAAAAAGTTGCCATTATTAAAATGCGTAAAATAAGTACATATATAGGTATATATGTATAAAGTTTAAATGTGGGTGAATATAATTATTACTGAAATTGGGGATGCGAATATCAAAACGCAGCTCTAAAATTTGTGTAATAAAGCGAGACAAACTGCTTACTGCTTCAAACCAAACCACTCCCACTTAACACACCCTTTTTTAGGTTATTTGCTCATGGCTCATGCACCTTAACCGTGTTAATTTCTAATAAGCTAAAAGCATAACTTTTATTATTAATTTACTTAATCATTAATTCGACTAACACGTATCTGCCTATTTAGTAAGTATGTAAGTTATAGGACAAAATGAACTGTTAAGCAAAGAAGTCTGAGCACAGAAAGTGCGCGTTATGGTAGCAAATTTTCATAAAAATATTGAAATTATGGAAAATAACAAAACAATCAGTACTTAGTTTCGGAAATACAAATTTGTTTGAGAAAAAACCGTTATGTATAGATTTTTTGCTTTATAGAAAATTGAGTTATAATAGCATTTGCTTTTAGCGAATTTTTTGTATTATATATATATATATATATATATATATATATATATATATATATATATATATATATATATATATATATAGGTATATATATATATATATATATATATATATATATATATATATATATATATATATATATATATAGGTATATATATATATATATATATATATATATATATATATATATATATATATATATATATATATATATATATATATATATATATATATGAGCGAGTTTCATAGTAAAGGCTATATATTATCAACTTAAAAAGATTATGCAACTATGATATATCTACCATTCATAATTAACTTAGAATTACCTACTAAAGGCTGCTATCGAACAAAGTAAAAGAGAAACCTCCTGGCGAGGAACATAATAGAGAGTGAGACATCACACAGCGGTTTGGTATTTTACACATGACAAACACACAGAACACACCAGGACACTTAAACAACCCGTGGTTACATGGTCATATTTGTAAGAACATTGTTTAAATTTAAAATTTTAAGTGAAAGAGTTTGATGCAACACACGCGGTTCTTGAAAACATGTTCCTTGCCAGCGGAGGTTTTTCTTACGTTGTTCAGCTTTCGGTAGGCAATTCTTAAGTTAATTATGAATTGTATGTTATAGTTGTAATTATTTTTGGACTTCCGAGGATGTACCGAAAAATGTGCGAAATATAGAGCATGTTTTAGCAAATAACTTGCATTTTCACTGCCCATTAATCTTTTGAGGTCGATAGCCTTTACTGAGGCTCTAAATATTGGTAACTAACAATAACGACTGTTATTGCCTATCGTAGTCTATATACAGTGTCACCATTAGAGTCCGCATCATACGGGAAATTTTTTTATTACTTAATTTACTCAAATTTGGAGTTTGCGGACAGTTTGTGCTTTGCAAATAATGCAAAATGACGTTGACGTTTTTCTTTTGCCAATCGAGCATTTGCTATACCTGTTAAATTTGACATTTAGAAGATACAAAAAGTTGGGTTATTTTTCAAAATTTCTAAAAATATTAAATTCAAAAGTTATATTTTTTGTAGTTTTCTACCCACCTACCAAATTTGAACTAATTTGGACCACCTTGAATTTTTTCATCTTTTCTTAACCTAACAATTTTTCAAAATTGTTTCTAGTTAGTTTTTACAAAAAACTCGAATATGCTAAAAAAGTATGTCATATACTCGATGCAAAGTTCTCTCTAGTTTCAACATTTCACAACAAAATTTGCTCCACCCGTTTTCATCACAGTATCGAAAGGTATTTTAGTGGAGAAATACCATAAACCACCATAGGAGATCCATTTTCTAACTAATAGAGCTCAGGTCTTATGAACAAATACTTTTATATTTAATAACAAAACCTAAATTTAAGATGAAAAAATTCAAGGTTGTCCAAATTTGTTCAAATTTCGTAGATAGGTAGAAAACTAAAAACGAAATCACTTTTGTATTATATATTTCGAAGTTTTGGAAAATAACCCAGCTTTGTGTATTTTCTTTTTTTAAGTCCAATTTGACAGGTTGATAAAATAAAAACGTCAAAATCATTTGGAATTATGTGTAAAGCACAAAATGTCACTAAACTCTAAATTTGCGTAAATCCGGTAATAAAGAAACGTGCCATTGATGCTGACTTTAATCCTGACACCCTGACACTATATATATATATATATATATATATATATATATATATATATATATATATATATATATATATATATATATATATATACCTATATATATATATATATATATATATATATATATATATATATATATATATATATATATATATATATATATATATATATATATATAGTTACGTTCTACGGGGTTCTGGATTCGTTGACTAACAAAACACAGCTTTTCAAACTACTAATTTATTATGAGCAACTATTTTCCAACACCAGTATCAACTAAAATATTTCTGTCTATTATTAAATGTCTATAGAACTATCTTCCATTTTCGCCTTCTATGATCGCTTCTTAAACACCAACACTTACTGCTAACTCGCTTAATACTCTGCGATCACAATTCTACACCACACCGACTTAATACTGAACTAACTTACTCTGCGCACCGCTCGTCTATTTATACTGTCGATAGAGATTCTAGACCTTCTACACTTTTCTATGCCTGTCACTTCTGGTCTCTTCTAGAAATATAATTCCAGAGTGTTCGCTCTTACCAACACACTTTATAATTGACATCTGACCATAGAATAAACAAAGTCCATAAACTTAATTCTCATAGACAAATGTGACACTGCCCCCCTCTTATATTCGATCATCCCGATAGAATTCTGACATTTCTTGGAATGGCGTAAGTCTGTGCATATGGATCACCTTCATCTTGCTCTTCGGGCTCCTCTGAATTCGATAGACAACGTCATTGATGCTTTTGACCACCTTATAAAGACCTTCCCATAATTTCTGTAGTTTCGGTGACCGTCCCTTGCGTCGTACTGGATTGTAGAACCACACACGATCTCCTTTAAAATCAGCTGAATTAGCTTGCACGTCATACCGGGTCTTCATGTAGTCGCTTTCTACTCGTATATGCATTTTGACAGCAGAGTGGATGGCTTCTATTCTTCTTTCCAAATATTTTACGTATTCATCAGTTGACCGTGGAGCATCTGTGGGTTTTCCAAATATGATATCAGGAGGAAGTCTTAACTCTCGCTCAAAAACCACGCTGGCTGGTGTATGTATGTCCGGTAGTCTCATGTATAGTCGAGCGGTACGCCAGTAGGAATAGTGGAATGTGCCGCTCCCAATCTGTCAGTGTTCATTGACAAATATTCTTACGTGGGACTCCAAAGTAGCATTGAATATTTCCACCATTCTGTCAGATTGAGGGTGCATGGGTATAGTTCTCGTTTTCCTGATTCCCATAAGCTCACAAACCTTCTGAAATACAGCCGACTCGAATTTGCGTCCTTGGTCAGAATGAAGCTCTAGTGGTGCGCCAAATCTGCAGAAAAAATCATTTACTAATACTTCTGCAATGGTGGTGGCCTCTTGATTCGGGACCGCAAACAGTTCTGGCCACTTACTAAAATAATCTATGACTACAAGCATATAGCGATTTCCTGCGGCTGTTCTAGGGAAAGGACCAGCCATGTCGATTGCAATTCTTTCGAAAGGGGATCCCACGTTGTACTGTTTCATTCGCCCCCTGGTTCTTGATTTAGGCCACTTACTGGATGCAGAATCTTGGCAGGTTTTGCACCATTCTTCCTCATCAGCTCTACATATTAACCAATAAAAACGTTCTCAGACCTTTTCCAAAGTTTTTTTACTTCTAAATGACCTCCACCTAGCCGCCATGGATCTCCTCCATTACCTCCCCAACTCTTAGCCGCGGAAGGATTATTTGCTTCAATATGCGAGTTCCATCCTCTGACTCCCAATTCCTGACCAGAAGATCACCTTAGATTTCAATGGAGTCCCACTGGGCCCAGTAACTTTTGGTGGCAACGCTTTTATCACTAACTTCGGACCAAGTGGGTCTTTCGTGGCAAGTTTCCTTCCATCTGTAGATTGGTTGGATATCAGGCTTTTTTTGGTCCTCCATTAACCTCTGCGGGTCCCATCGGTTAACGGGTTGCACCGTTGTCCTCCTACACACTTCGAGATTCAATCATTCTTTGGTTTTCGGCAGAGATGCAATGCATTGCATTTAGGTGGGCAAGGTCTCCTAGATAGGGCGTCGGCATTGCCGTGCTGCCGTCCAGGCTGGTGTTCGATGGTAGAATTGTACTATGGAGGCGTTCGAGCCACCTCGCCATCTGCCCCTCTGGATTTTTAAATTGAAGAAGCCAGCGTAGGGAAGCGTGGTCGGGTCTCAGGAGAAATGCTTGGCCATATAGATATTTGTGAAAATGCTCCAACGTCTTGATAATGGCTAGAAGTTCTTTCCTCGTCACGCAATAGTTCCTTTCTGCTTTGGAAAGGGCCTTGCTTGTGTCTTTTCTTCCGTGAGTTTGTGCAAAGGTTTCGCGATGACAGCAAACCCCCTTTACAAAACAGCGGTAATATGTGCAGAGGCCCAGAAAGCTTCTCAGCTGATGTACATTGGTTGGAATGTTCCAGTTCATAATACAGTCTGTCATCTCCGGGTCGGTTTTGACTCCATCTGGGGTGATAATGTGGCCTAAGTACTTGACTGCTTTTTGAAAGAGACAGGATTTCTTCGGATTTAAATTCAAATTGGCTCCCTTTAGTTTCTGAAACACATGTTCGACATTCTTCATGCGATCTTCGACCGACTTTCTTAAGATAATGACGTCATCTAGGTACACGAGGCATGTTTTCCAGTGTATATCTCTTAGAACTGGCTCCATTAGGCGCTCAAAAGTGGCTGGAGCATTACACAACCCAAATGACATGACGTTTAACTGCCACAGTCCAGTACCAGTGGTAAACGCAGTCTTTTCTTTATCTTTGGGCTCAATCTAGACTTGCCAGTAGCCACTTTTCAAGTCCAATGTCGAAAACCATCTTGCACCTGCCAGTGTATCAAGCGTATCGTCAATTCTGGAAAATGGGTAGCTGTCTTTCTTAGTCACATTATTTAACCGGCGGTAATCTACACAAAACCTCGTGGAGACATCTTTCTTTTTAACTAACACTATTGGAGAGGGTCAAGGGTTTTGAGATGTTTCTATAACTCGTGCCTCCTCGATCTCTCTTAGCATGGTGTCAACTTCGTACTGTTTTGCCAATGGTACCCTTCGCGGTGGTTTCTTGATTGGTCCAGATGTCCCAGTCTCAATGCGATGGCGTACTAGGTCTGTTCTTCCAAAATCTTTCTTGTCGGTTACGAAAACGTTGCGATATTTGGACAGCAGTTTAGCCACTGCATGCTTTTGTTGTGGAGAAACATTTCCACTAGCTTCTGCTAAGACATCGCGTAGATGTTCTGGAAGTGGTTCTTCCGGGATGGACGAGGCTGGGTCTTCTTAGTCATGGCAACGCCGTATGATGGTTACTGGTGAGAATTTTCCGAAATCGGAACATTCTGACAGCTGCCAGTTCTTTTGCTTGAATAACAGTTTTACCGACTAGTAGAGCTTTCTTAAAAATATCGTTGTCTTCTGGTTCTGTAATACCCACAACTTGTCCCGAAATGTCTCCAACTATCTTCACTGGGACAATACTTTCACTCTGGGCTCTCACAATGACATCTTCCTTGGCCATGACTTCTCGAATCGCAGGGTTATTGACAGTCGACATGACTACTTCTTCACCACCGATATTTAAAACATTATTCACGATATCTAACTTGACACCGTGACCTTATAGAACATCTAGTCCAAGTATAATGGTGTCTGATATGGCGGCAACAATAACTCGCTGTTTGGTTTTCCAAGCTCCAATTTGTAGCTTGACCTCAGTCTCACCAAATACACGAATCTGTTCGCCACCAGCTGCGGCCACTTTGCAGATTCTTTCTGGCTCTCTTACCCGCCATCTTGGTACCATATCACGACGGATAATCGTTCTGGATGTGCCAGTGTCTACAACCATTTGAGCCTTCTTGTCGCTGATGTATCCGTCTACGATGAGCGTGTTGCCAGAATCGTTGACCAGTGAAATAGTTGTCAACTTCGTGGCATTGTAGTGGGCAGTCAGTTCTCGCCCCCTAAAGCTAGCTGAATTTAGTTTCCCTATGCGTTGGTTGAAGATGATCTTGGGGCCCGGCATTCACTTCTTATGTGTCCCACCTTGCCACAGTTCCAACAGCGTATGGCACTTGCACGATGAGCTTGCGTTGGCTCCTTGTGAGTCGTGTACTTCTAGTTTGGTGTAGAATAGTGATCATAGAGTATTAAGCGAGTTAGCAGTAAGTGTTGGTGTTCAAAAAGCCATCATAGAAGGCGAATAGTGGAATATAGTTTTATGGACATTTAATAATACAGAGAAATATTTTAGTTTATACTGGTATTGGAAAATAGTTGCTCATTAAAAATTAGTAGTTTGAAAAGCTGTGTTTTGTTAGTCAACGAATCCAGAACCCCGTGGAACGTAACAATGGTGTCAGAAGTGGGATTTTCAAGCTGCTAGCAGAAATATTTCGCAGAATATTCGTTGAACAACGTGGAAATTTCTAGAATCTCTAGAAGATCAGTGTCAGCAGTAATTCGTAACTGGGTGTGTTTTTGAAACAGAATAAACTGTGTATCAGCTTCAAGTACGTCTATGCCTATGACACGTAGCGCAATAGCCAATATGGACACCCAGCTACTGGAAATGATTTAAAAAATGGACGTAGAAGCTAAATTAGCACGAGAAGAAGCCAGAAAAAGTTCGGGACACAGCAAGTGCGTTATGGTAGTGAATTTTTATTAAATGCTTCAAATTTGAATAACTCAATTTTATATAAACTTAGAAAGTTGAATTTTGCCATATAGTAATGACTTTCACAAGGCAACATATTCACCAAATTTCATCAAAATAGCTTTGTAATTTTCAGAAACAAACATTTTTTTCGAAAGGAAACTCAAAATTTTCTAGGATGTATGTATATATATATATATATATATATATATATATATATATATATATATATATATATATATATATATATATATATATATATATATATATATATATATATATACATATAAAAATTGAAACTAACCCCGGATATGGGTTCTCGGAGTCCTTGTTCGCACTCATTTGCAAAAATGTTTGCAGTCTCACCATCGATACCTCTCTATTAGCGAATTTTTTTAAATAAAAATTCACTAATAAAACAAACCAAACAGTATATCCTTCGTGCTTTAAGTAACCTTATTATGACAAGCAGATACACCATTTTAACGTTTTAAATAAAGTGGTTGAAGTATTTTACATAATATGTTGATAATTAATTAATTTATAGAATATAACATGATCATTTTCAAACACTCTCCCAGTATACAACACAATATTACTCCTCAGCCAATAAATTAACTTTTTCATTCTGCTTTATCAAAACTACATTTAGTAAATTTTAATTTTACACTACACTAACGACTTGTTAATGCATTCTTCAGAGCACACAGAAACGAGATAAGGTTATGAGCAAAATATATAGTAGAAACAATGTGCCATATTTTATCAAAATAACTTATTGTTTGAAAATGTACAAAAATTTTCCGACAATATACCTTAAACGTTGGTTTTCTAACCAACAAATCTTAGGTTAATAGCAAATTGAGTTATTGAAATTTGAAGCATTTAATATAAATTTGCTACCAAAACGCACTTACTGCGTCTTGATTTTTTTCTTACAAACATATTTCGAAAAAAAAATGCAATAAAATAAGGCTTTTCGAAAAAAAATTGCAGGGATCACCAACCATCGACTTGTGGGCCAGCCGGTGATTGGCAAAATAATTTTATAAGATGCAGCTTAAGACACCCTATAATTAACTTATACAATTTTCTCTCGGCTCTTGTATAATAATAATTATATTCAGCTTTACCGTAGAAACGCGTCACCCTGTATAATATCAGCCCTTTTGTAAAATTCAATATGCAAATACACAGTTTATAAACCATTTATGTATATATGTGTTGATAAAACAAAACAAACACTGTTTAATCCACCCACTAACATTAATAAAGGAATAATTTGCACTTGTATATAAAAATTTCCCAAATGACACAAATAATTCGTCGACTCAAACAAATAAACATAATATAAACGATCTCATATCATACGGTAAATGTCAGTTACAGCATCTAACAGACCTGCGCAATAATATCAAATGTTTCGTTACCACGACAACCACATACTAGATCTCATATGAACTATTCAATGAAAGGCGGTGATATTAAACATAAATGTTTCAAATTTTAATAGCTTAATTTTCTGTAACCCTAGAAAGCTGAATTTTGGCACATAGTTAGGTCTTTCCCAAAGCAATATGTACACCAAATGTTATCGAAATATCTGTGTAATTTTCGGAGAAAAAATTTTTTTTCGAAAGAAAACTAAAAAATTTCTCGGAAAACCGTGTCAGATTTTTATGGTTAACGAACTCATCCAAACTATTAATAAAAGAAAGGCACTTGCCGAGTTTTATAAAAATCGGTTAATTATTTTTTGAGTTATCGGTTGGATATATATATATATATATATATATATATATATATATATATATATATATATATATACATATGTATATATATATATATATATATACATATGTATATATATATATATATATATATATATATATATATATATATATATATATATATATATATATATATATATATATATATATACATATGTATATATATATATATATATATATATATATATATATATATATATATATATATATATATATAAACATATAAAAATCGAAACTGACCCCCGATATTAGTGAATTTTTTAAAATAAAAATTCACTAAAAAGAGATGAAGAATTGAGAAAAAGAGATGAAGAGGCCAAAGAAGAAATGAGAAAAAGAGATAAAGAGGTCAGAAAAAGAGACAAAGAGATAAGATAGGTATTGAGAAAAAGGGACGAAGAAGCAAAGGAAGAAATGAGGAGAAGAGATGAAGAAACAAAGAAAATTCTGCAAGAACAAGCCAGCAGAATCGAGAATATTATTTCGTGTGTGAAAGAACGTATGAAGCCGGTAAAAGACGACATCTTCCAACAAGTAGAAAGTCGAGTAAGGGGTATCAGCGACGATGTATATGACAAACTGATGAGTAAACAAAAAGAAGTTCAGCAGAAAATGCAAACACTAGATAAGAGGTGCGATACCCTAGCCAAGGGAAACATCAGACTCGATGGCCCGGTCGTAAGAATTAAGGTCCCCACATTTGATAGCTCAGTCCAATGAGGTATTTATCTGCGCCAGTTTGAAGCCGCTGCTACAGCAAATGGCTGCGGCGAGAGAGAGAGAAACCGACCTAATTGTAGCTCTCAGAGGAGATACCCTAGATGTGTTCTAAGGTATCCCCAGGGAAGAACAGGACAGTTTCGACAGCATTCGGTATTACCTAGAAATTAGGTTTGGAGACCAGCATTTACAACTCAGCTAAAAAGTCGCAGTCAGAAATGAGGCGAAAGTCTGCAGCAATTCGAAGCCGACCGACTTTGCCAGACTAACACGATCAGCTTACCCCACAGCCCCGGTTGAATTTTTGAATCAGTTGTCACTGCAAACATTCATTGACGACGTCGGGGATACCGACACTCAACAGGCGCTGAGGATGGCGAGACAAAAACTTAAACGATGCATCGGATACATCGGTGACAAGAAGGCTCAAATAATTGTAGACACTGGCGCATCCAGAACGATTATCCGTCGTGATATAGTACCAAGATGGTGGGTAAGAGAGCCAGAAAGAATCTGCAAAGTGGCCGCAGCTGGTGGCGAACAGATTCGTGTGTTTGGTGAGACTGAGATCAAGCTACAAATTGGAGCTTGAAAAACCAAACAGCGAGTTATTGTTGCCGCCATATCAGACACCATTATACTTGGACTAGATGTTCTATAAGGACACGGCGTCAAGTTAAATCTCAAGAACAATGTTTTAAATATCGGTGGTGAAGAAGTAGTCATGTCGACTGTCAATAATCTTGCGATTCGAGAAGTCATGGCCAAGGAAGATGTCATTGTGAGAGCCCAGAGTGAAAGTATTGTCCCAGTGAAGATAGTTGGAGACATTTCGGGACAAGTTGTGGTTATTACAGAACCAGAAGACAACGATCTTTTTAAGAAAGCTCTACTAGTCGGTAAAACTCTTATTCAAGCAAAAGAACTGGCAGCTGTCAGAATGTTCCGAAATCGGAACATTCTCACCAGTAACCATCATACGGCGTTGCCATGACTAAGAAGACCCAACCTCGTCCATCCCTGAAGAACCACTTCCAGAACATCTACGCGATGTCTTAGCAGAAGCTAGTGGAAATGTTTCTCCACAACAAAAGCATGCAGTGGCTAAACTGCTGTCCAAATATTGCAACGTTTTCGTAACCAACAAGAAAGATTTTGGAAGAACACACCTAGCACGCCATCGCATTGAGACTGGGACATCTGTACCAATCAAGCAACCACCGCGAAGGGTACCATTGGCAAAACAGTACGAAGTTGACACCATGCTAAGAGAGATCGAGGAGGCACGAATTATAGAAACATCTCAAAACCCTTGACCCTCTCCAATAGTGTTAGTTAAAAAGAAAGATGTCTCCACGAGGTTTTGTGTAGATTACCGCCGGTTAAATAATGTGACTAAGAAAGACAGCTACCCATTTTCCAGAATTGACGATACGCTTGATACACTGGCAGGTGCAAGATGGTTTTCGACATTGGACTTGAAAAGTGGCTACTGGCAAGTCTAGATTGAGCCCAAAGATAAAGAAAAGACTGCGTTTACCACTGGTACTGGACTGTGGCAGTTAAACGTCATCTTATTTGGGTTGTCTAATGCTCCAGCCACTTTTGAGCGCCTAATGGAGACAGTTCTAAGAGGTCTATACTGGAAAACAAGCCTCGTGTACCTAGATGACGTCATTATCTTAAGAAAGTCGGTCGAAGATCGCATGAAGAATGTCGAACATGTGTTTCAGAAACTAAAGGGAGCCAATTTGAATTTAAATCCGAAGAAATGCTGTCTCTTTCAAAAAGCAGTCAAGTACTTAGGCTACATTATCACCCCAGATGGAGTCAAAACCGACCCGGGGAAGACAGACTCTATTATGAACTGGAACATTCCAGCAAATGTACATCAGCTGAGAAGCTTTCTCGGCCTCTGCACATATTACCGCCGTTTTGTAAAGGGGGTTTGCTGACATCGCGAAACCTTTGCGCAAACTCACGGAAGAAAAGACACAAGCAAGGCCCTTTCCAAAGTAGAAAGGAACTATTGCGTGACGAGGAAATAACTTCTAGCCATTATCAAGACGTTGGAGCATTTTCACAAATATCTACATGGCCAAGAATTTCTCCTGAGACTCGACCACGCTTCCCTACGCTGGCTTCTTCAATTTAAAAATCCAGAGGGGCAGATGGCGAGTTGGCTCGAACGCCTCCATAGTACAATTCTACCATCGAACACCAGCCTGGACGGCAGCACGGAAATGCAGACGCCCTATCTAGGAGACATTGCCCACCAAAATGCAAGCAAAATTGCATCTCTGCCGAAAACAAAGAATGATTGAATCTCGAAGTGTGTAGGAGGACAACGGTGCAACCCGTTAACCCTTGGGACCCGCAGAGGTTAATAGATGACCAAAAAGAAGACCCTGATATCCAACCAATCTACAGATGAAAGGAGACTTGCCACGAAAGACCCACTTGGTCCGAAGTTAGTGATAAAAGCGTTGCCACCAAAAGTTACTGGGCCCAGTGGGACTCCATTAAAATCTAAGGTGATCTTCTGGTCAGGAATTGGGAGTCAGAGGATGGAACCCGCATATTGAAGCAAATAATCCTTCCGCGGCCAAGAGTTAGGGAGGTAATCGAGGAGATCCATGGCGGCTAAGTGGAGGTCATTTAGAAGTAAAGAAAACTTTGAAAAAGGTCAGAGAACGTTTTTATTGGTTAAGATGTAGAGCTGATGAGGAAGAATGGTGCAAAACCTGCCAAGATTGTGCATCCAGTAAGGGGCCTAAATAAAAAACCAGGGGCGAATGAAGCAGTACAACGTGGGAGCCACTTTCGAAAGAATTGCAATCGACATAGCTGGTCCTTTCCCTAGAACAGACGCAGGAAATCGCTATATGCTTGTAGCCATAGGTTATTTTAGCAAGTGGCCAGAAGTGTTTGCGGTCCCGAATCAAGAGGCCACCACCATTGCAGAAGTATTAGTGAATGAGTTTTTCTGCAGATTTGGCCCACCACTAGAGCTTCATTCTGACCAAAGACGCAACTTCGAGTCGGCTGTATTTCAGAAGGTTTGTGAGCTTATGGGAATCAGGAAAACGAGAACTACACCCATGCACCCTCAATCTGACGGAATGGTGGAAATATTCAATGCTACTTTGGAGTCCCACGTAAGAATATTTGTCAATGAACACCAAACAGATTGGGACCGGCACATTCCACTATTTCTACTGGCCTACCGCTCGGCTGTACATGAGACTACCGGACATACATACACCAGCCAGCGTGGTTTTTGGGCGAGAGTTACGACTTCCTCCTGATCTCATATTTGGAAAATCCACAGATGTTCCACGGTCAACTGATGAATACGTAAAAGATTTGGAAAGAAGAATAGAAGCCATCCACTCTGCTGCCAGAATGTATATACGAGTAGAAAGCGACCGCATGAAGACCCGTTATGACGTGCGAGCTAATTCGGCTGGTTTTAAAGAAGGAGATCGTATGTGGTTCTACAATCCAGTACGACGCAAGGGACGGTCACCGAAACTACAAAAATTATAGGAAGGTCTTTATAAGGTGTTCAAAAGGATCAATGAAGTTGTCTACCGAATTCAGAGGAGCCCTAAGAGCAAAATGATGCACAGACTTACGCCATTCCAAGAAATGTCAGAATTAGACCGAGACGATCGAATATAAGAGGAGGGCAGTGTCACATTTGTCTATGATAATTAAGTTTATGGACTTTGTTGCTTCTATGGTCAGATGTCAATTATAAAGTGTGTTGGTAAGAGCGAACACTCTGGAATAATATTTCTAGAAGGGACCAGAAGTGACAGGTGTAGAATAGTGTAGAAGGTCTAGAATCTCTATGGACAGTATAAATAGACGAGCGGTGCGCAGAGTAAGTTAGTTAAGTCGGTGTGGTGTAAATAGTGATCATAGAGTATTAAGCGAGTTAGCAGTAAGTGTGGGTGTTTAAGAAGCGATCATAGAAGCCGAATAGTGGAATATAGTTCTATGGACATTTAATAATAGAGATAAATATTTTAGTTGATACTGGTGTTGGAAAATAGTCGGTAATAATAAAATAGTAGTTTGAAAAGCTGTGTTTTGTTAGTCAACTAATCCAGAACCACGTACAACGTAACATTATATAATAAAATGTGTCATTCACCTGAATGATAGTAAATTGAGCAATTTACCAATTTATACACCTAATCTGTTAGTATGTAAATAATTTAAATGGGTCAACTTAACAGACGGTGACTATATGGATCTATTGTGCATTTAAAAATGTATTGCTTCCAAAAAAGTAAACCAAACACTATGAAACTTCGCCAAGTCAATACACATGCCATGCTCTATTTACGTAAGAGAATGAAAAAAAATGTAGCGCAACCGGCTGTACCGAAAATTTACAGTAACTTTTTTTTAAATAGTAGTGATACATTTTTTGGTCATTTTCGAATAGATCGGCCGATTCTACACCAGAATCATCTATAATACACCCGCTATCCTTGAACGCATTTATTGTTTTATTGTGTCGAAACGAGTTTACAGACAACCATGAAAGCAATATATCTTAAACACCAGGCTCTATTCACTTAAGTGAATGGAAAAAATGTGACGCAACCGGTTGTACCGACAGTTGACTAATTTTATTGATTTTAATGGCAGTGATACATTTTTTGTCATTTTCGAATATATCGGGCGATTCTACACCAGAATCATATATCATACACCCGCTATCCTTCAACGCGTGCACAAAAACGACGGGACCCGTGTACTTTAGTAGGTGGCTATACAGCGCATTTATTGTTTTATTGTGTCGAAACGAGTTAACAGAAAATCATGAAAGCAAGCTATCTTAATAAACACGCCAGGCTCTATTCAAGTAAGTGAATGAAAAAAATGTAGCGCAACCGGTTGTACCGAAAGTTGACAGTAACTTTTTTTAATGGCAGTGATAAATGTCTTGTCATTTTCGAATAGACCGGGCGATTCTACACGAGAATCGTTTATCATACACCCGCTATCCTTCCACGCATTCACAAACAACGAAACCTGTATACTTTAGTAGGTGGCTATACGGCGCATTTATTGTTTTATTGTGTCGAAACGAGTTAACAGAAAATTATAAAAGCAAGCTATCTTACTAAGCACGCCATTCTCTATTCACGTAAGTGAAGGAAAAAAATGTAGCGCAATGGGTTGTACCGAAAGTTGACAGTAACTTCTTTTTTAATGGCATTGATAATTTTTTTTGGTCATTTTCGAATAGATCGGGCGATTATACATCAGAATCATATATCATACACCCGCTATCCTTCAAGGCATGTAGAAAAAGGGACGGGACCCATGTACTCTACTAGGTGGGTATACCGCGCATCTGAAGGTTTGTTGTGTGGAAAGGAGTTAAGAGAAAATTATGAAAGCAAGTTGTCTTGATAAACACGCTAACCGAATGAACGAAAAAATGTAGCGTAACCAGTTGTGCCGGAAATTGACTGTAGCGTTTTTTTTAAGGCGGTGATAATTTTTTTAGCATTTTCGTGTACACGTAGGATAGCGGCAGATTTCAATTTTCGAGCTGAACTGGGAAGCTATGATATCCAGTTTTGAACTTGCCAATCTTGAACTGAGTGGGATCGGCGAATATGCTTGCCTAGCACTCGCACCAGGCGCCAACAGTTTCATTGCTGTGTCAACATTAGTTGACATTTCAACATTTCTTGAAATAACAACTCAAGTGTTGGCACCTGTTGAACTCGGCCAATGAACTGCATGGAGAGTATTCGTTTCCGTTAATTTTTGTAGAAAAAAATTTGTAAAGGGAAGATCTCGACTTTTTAATTTAAAACAATTTCTTCAAATGAGCGCAAACTAGGGCCCCTAGAACCCATATGCGAGGTATATATATATATATATATATATATATATATATATATATATATATATATATATATATATATATATATATATATATATAGTGTGAAACTGTGAAACACACTTATGGAATAAAATTCATTATTCAGCAAAAATAGTTTTTGTGGAAAACGCTGAGACACGTGAAGTTTAATTTTTCGAACATTATCTTATAATCATAGTTCAAAAAATTAAACTCCCACCATTTCACCCCCACCACTTTATCCATTTTTTTAAATACCAACCCTACATTTTTTCATCACAATTCAATCGATCACAGTTTCCTGAATGCGGAGATACCCCATATGTATGGTCTAATATTACAGTTTTCAATACAGGCTGGAAATTTAATACCGAAATATTACAACTAAACAATTTACCATGAAATTCAAATTTCGAAAATAAACTTAATAACCCACACAGCACAGGATATCCAATGGATATCCATTGGATATAGATAATATCCATTTTACATCCATAACCATGATGGATATCAGGTGGACATTCAGTGGATATTGTTAGAGCAGAAAAATGTTAATAAAACTTAAAGAATCTGAACATATGAGCATTTATTATTCATTAAAATCAAATCAAGAATGCATTCGAATTTTTGCGTGTATATACTTTATTCAATATTCAAGTATGTATATATCCATCAGACATCTAATGGATGTCCATTAGATATCCAATGGATATACAAAAGACATCCATTAGATGTCCACTCGACATCCATAGTTGATGTTCCGTTAGTATGTTTACACCAGCAGAAAATACAATTATTAATAAATTAAAATTATAGAAACCGTTATTTACGTAGGTAAAAAATAAGGGAAGGAAAATAACACGTTCTAGCACAAGAATTACTTATATGTTATAGGTATGTGCATGAAAATAAACTGCGTGTTGATGATGAACCAGTACGGTTTGAAACTGCAGTCCACGTCCACGTAAACAAATAAAAAATCACAAAACGTATAAAACTAGCGGCAACAATATAAATTTCCATCCAAATTCTCATTGCGGTTATAACATATAGTACAATTATTTTCATTTCCACACAGAGAGCATTGTTTATGTCTGTCATTTCGAGAGAATAATCTATTTATCTTGCTGTAATTCATTATTATGCTCTACTGAATAAAAACGCGGGATCATTTTATTAACTCACATTGGGACATTGGATGCTTGAATTGTTGGCTACAATGACAAAATCCGTTCGCTTTGTTTGATTTGAATTTGGACTGAAGTTGAGGTTAAGAAATTAAAAATTGCACTTTGGGATTCTGCATCAATTGCTAAATATCTTGAAAACTACAATTATTTAGGGTTAGAGTTAGAGGGTCAAGATCCTTCTGAAAACAAAGTGTACCTACGTTGTTTTGATTAATAAGTTTGCTGTTGTGATTTTCACTCATTACATTTCATAATTTGCAGGTGAGTACTCAACATTACGTTTTTAGTGAATTTTTATTTTTAAAAATTCACTAATAGAGAGGTTTCGATGGTGAGACTTTGCAAAAATTTTTTAAATGAGCGCGATTTAGGACCCCTAGAACCCATATCCTAGGCCAGTTTCAATTTTTATATGTTATATATATATATATATATATATATATATATATATATATATATATATATATATATATATATATATATATATATATATATATATATATATATATATATATATATATATATATATATATATATCCGTCTGATAACTCAAAAAATAATTAACCGATTTCAATGAAACTCGGCAAGTGCCTTTCTTTATTAATGGCTTGGATGAGTTCGTTAGGCAGGAAAATCGGACGGGTTTTTCCGGGAAAATTGAATTTTCTTTCAAAAAAAAAATTTTTCTCCGAAAATAACAAAGCTGTTTTAATGAAATTTACTATATATGTTGCCTTGGGAGAGGACTTACTAAGTACCAAAATTCAGCTTTCTCAGTTTATAGAAAATTGAGTTATTCAAATCTTAAATTTTCTTTTGAAACAATTTTTTTTCTCCAAAAACTACAAAGTTATTTTAATGAAATTTGGTGGATATCTTGTCCTAGGAAATACCTTACTATCTACCAAAATTAAACTTTCTAAGATTATGGAAAACTGAGTTAATCAAATTTTTATAGCTCACTGCAGTGTTAAAATCAATGGTATTTTCCTCACTATTGTAAACACGTGTGTCGGGGACTGTCAGAATTCATTCCCAGTTGCTATTGATCTACTAATATTCTCTGAATATGTTAGAAACGTGGTATCTACTTCATTCCAAGTCACTATTAACCGACTATTTATGAAATCAAATAAGTAAATTAAATCGATTGTCATAAAATATGTAGTGAATTAAGACTAAGGGAAAAAGAAATAAAACATATATAACTGTGCACATTTTGATTATATTTTAGGTTCACTAGGAGAAATCGTCACTGCTTGAGAGAGGTATTGTCACAGCATAATATTTTATTAAAGTTCATTTGTAAATAGGTTTAATTTTTAAATGTTTATATATATATGTTTATATATATATATATATATATATATATATATATATATATATATATATATATATATATATATATATATTCATTGATTGTTGTTGCCCTTACTTGGTGAAACTTGTCCATACTACATACAGACTTGGAGACTACTTCTCTGGCTTCACTGTTGGTTTTTGTAGGTGAAGGACGTAGCCAGAGCGTGAGCTAACTGGAGCAAGTGGCCCTTCGAATTCTGGAAGTTCTAGGATGTTCTTCAATGCTTCTGTGACTATAGTTTCGCTGCTTGACAGCATTTTCAGACAGATTGAAATTGAATTAGTACGGAATCATGACAACTACAAATAAATATCTGTTGCTATGTTATGATATGATGGTTTGATCAAAAAATTTATCAAATTGAAAATAAAAATGAAATAAAGATGACAGATAAGGTTTTCAAAATGTCTATGTGATGTATGTCAATATTTAACATAAAAATAGAACTAGTCTATGCTAACTATGATAACAGTTACAACAATATAATAACTAAACAATAACAGTATAAAAGTAGTCTCTATACAACGAAAATATCGACATACATCAGCTCATTATCTTATTAGAACTTTTTTGAAAGAATAATTAAATTTATTTTCTGTGACTTATTTAATTAGAAAGAAGAATATCCAAGAAAGGGGAATTCATTAAATCAGTTTGCTCGTTTAAAACAAGGTAGCTATTGTCGTGTGTGTGCTTTTTGACTTCCAAAGCTTCAAAAAAGTCTAGTTTACGCTTGTCATTATAAAAATGTAGTGGTTGTATGCGGTTATTTACTGTAGGTCTATGTTTGGTATCAATAATATGTTTTGCAAATGTAGATTTGTCAGGGTGGTTATTTCTAAATGCAGAAATATGTTCTTTGTATCGGGTGTTAAAATTTCTAGAAGTTTGACCTATGTAGATTGCGTTACAATGTGTACAAGCTAATTTATAAACTTCAGCTTTTGTCAGGAAACAAGATTTTTCTTTAGCGTTAAATAGTAAATCACGCGTCGTGTTGTAAGATTTAAAAGCTACCTTTGTATTTGTACAGGTATTTAAAATTTTTTAAATGATTTCTGAAATGGTTCCAAAATAAGTTATCGAAACGTATCTGTTGTCTTCTTTGTCTCTAATATTTGGATAAATTAAATTAATCGCTAATTTGTATTCTTTTCTCTCGATCATTTTATCTATTATTTTAACAGAGTAGCCATTATTAAATGCTGTTTGCTTAATTATTGAAATTTCTTTTTCAAGATTGTTTTGTGACATAGGTATTGAAAATGCACGATGTATCATAGAATGGTAGGCTGACAGCTTTTGTGAAAAAGGGTGACATGAATCGTATGGTATGGTTGTGTCAGTGTAAGTTGGTTTCCTATATATTGAAAAGTCAAATGAATTATTTTCCAACTTTCTAATTGTTAAGTCTAAAAAATTTATACAACTGTTAGCTTCTTCTTCTAAAGTAAACTTAATATTTGTGTGAAAGTTATTAATAAAATTTAAAAATTCATTTAATTTTGTATGACTACCTTGAAAACATGCTAAAATATCATCTACGTATCTGTACCAAAAGACAATATTATGTAAAAGTTCTGATGTTAAAATTTGGTTTTCTAAGTTTTCCATAAATATGTTGGCTAATAAAGGTGACAACGCACTACCCATAGGCAGACCTTCATTTTGCATATAAATTTTATTATTACATTTAAAATAGTTTTGTTTTTAACATTCATTAAACAGATTCATTATTTCTTGCCTTTTTATGACATTTACGTTCTTTTCTATTAAAACGTTTTCTAATAGAGGTAAACATTCTTTAGGGGGTATCTTAGAATACATGCTACAAACATCAAACGAGACTAATTTACTATTTGTGGGAATAATGAAGTTCAGAAAACATTTCAAAAATTTTAAATACCTGTACAAATACAAAGGTAGCTTTTAAATCTTACAACACGACACGTGATTTACTATTTAACGCTAAAGAAAAATCTTGTTTCCTGACAAAAGCTGGAGTTTATAAATTAGCTTGTACACATTGTAACGCAATCTACATAGGTCAAACTTCTAGAAATTTTAACACCCGATACAAAGAACATATTTCTGCATTTAGAAATAACCACCCTGACAAATCTACATTTGCAAAACATATTATTGATACCGAACATAGACCTACAGTAAATAACCGCATACAACCACTATATTTTTATAATGACAAGCGTAAACTAGACTTTTTTGAAGCTTTGGAAGTCAAAAAGCACACACACGACAATAGCTACCTTGTTTTAAACGAGCAAACTGATTTAATGAATTCCCCTTTCTTGGATATTCTTCTTTCTAATTAAATAAGTCACAGAAAATAAATTTAATTATTCTTTCAAAAAAGTTCTAATAAGATAATGAGCTGATGTATGTCGATATTTTCGTTATATAGAGACTACTTTTATATTGTTATTGTTTAGTTATTGTATTGTTGTAACTGTTATCATAGTTATCATAGGCTAGTTCTATTTTTATGTTAAATATTGACATACATCACATAGACATTTTGAAAACCTCATCTGTCATCTTTATTTCATTTTTATTTTCAATTTGATAAATTTTTTGATCAAAACATCATATCATAACATAGCAACAGATATTTATTTGTAGTTGTCATGATTTCGTACTAATTCAATTTCAATCTGTCTGAAAATGCTGTCAAGCAGCGAAACTATAGTCACAGAAGCATTGAAGAACATCCTAGAACTTCCAGAATTCGAAGGGCCACTTGCTCCAGTTAGCTCACGCGCTGGCTACGTCCTTCACCTACAAAAACCAACAGTGAAGCCAGAGAAGTAGTCTCCAAGTCTGTATATATATATATATATATATATATATATATATATATATATATATATATATATATATATATATATATATATATATATATATATATATATATATATATATATATATATATATATATATATATATATGTATCCGTCTCATAACTCAAAAAATAATTAACCGATTTCGATTAAACTTGGCAAGTGCCTTTCTTTTATTAATGACTTGGATGAGTTCGTTATTCACAAAAATCGGACGGGGTTTCCCGGGAAAATTTTGAGTTTTCTTTCGAAAAAAAATTTTTTCTACGAAAGTAACAAAGCTGTTTGAATAAAATTTACTATATATGTTGCCTCAGGAGAGATATTACTACGTACCAAAATTCAACTTTCTAAGTTTAGAGAAAATTGAGTTATTCAAATTTTAATTTTTCTTTCGAAAAAAATTTTTTTTTCCGAAAATTACAAAGTTATTTTAATGAAATTTTGTGGATATCTTGCCTTAGGAAAGGCCTTACTACGTATTAAAATTAAACTCTCTAAGTTTATAGAAAATTGAGTTATTTAAATTTGAAGCATTTAATAAAAATTCACTACCATAACGTCTTGCTGCGTCCCGAGTTTTTAGTGAATTTTCGTAGAAAAAATTCACTAATGGGGAGATCCCGACTTTTGAATTTTGAAAAAATTTTTGCAAATGAGCGCGAACTAGGACCCCTAGAACCCATATCCGGGGTCAGTTTCAATTTTTATATGTTTATATATATATATATTTATATATATATATATATATATATTTATATATATATATATGTATCACACCGATAACTCAAAAAATAATGGGCCGATTTTGATAAAATTTGGCATGTACCTTTCTTTTGTTAATAGCTTGGATAAGTTCGTTAGTCAGGAAAATCGGACGAGGTTTTCCGGGAAAATTTTGAGTTTTCATTCGAAAAAAATTCATATCTCAAAAAGTAATAAGCCGATGTTAATAAAATTTGGCACATACCTTCCTTTTGTAAATGGCTTTGACATGTTTGTTACTCAGGAAAATCGGACGAGGTTTTCCGGCAAAATTTTAAGTTTTCATTCGAAAAAAATTCATATCTCAAAAAGTAATAAGCCGATTTTAATAAAATTTGGCACATACCTTACTTTTGTAAATGACTTTGACATGTTTGTTAGTCAAGAAAATCGGACGAGGTTTTCCGGGAAAATTTTGAGTTTTCATTTGAAAAAAATTCATATCTCAAAAAGTAATAAGCCGATTTTAATAAAATTTGGCATGTACCTTCCTTTTGTAAATGGCTTTGACAAGTTCGTTTTTTAGAAAAATTGGACGAGGTTTTCCGGAAAAATTTTGAGTTTTCATTTGAAAATTTTTTTTATCTTAAAAAATATAAAATCTATGATAACCAAATTTGGTAGGTAGGTTTACGATATAAAAAGTAAACTATACACCAAAATTTAGATTTCTATGTTACAAGAAAAAAAAGTTATAATAAAATATTTTGTGCCAGATCATTTCTATGAAAATTCACTACCATAACGCACTTGCTGCGTCTTTGAGTTTTTTAGTTATGAGAACATAGTTTATATTTACGTAAATACCAATATTAATTATACTTATAGCTGAAAAAGCACGTTGGTTGTTAATAACATGGCTAGTGGACGTGAACTAGAAAATAAATCTCTTCTTGATGTATCACGTAGGCAAATTCGCCGTTTCATAAAAGATGCTAGCCAGGACAGAAATATTAAAAAAAAAAAACGCAAAGAACATTGTGATTCCAATTTGTTGGATTCTGCCATGACTTCATCTCAAAATATTACAGAATCACAAAATTTTAATGTCAATGAAACACTATTTTGTGATGGAAATGTTCCCATGACTTCATCTCAAAGTATGACCGAAACACAAGATTTTGAATTCAATGAAACATTATTTTGTGAAGGAAATGTACATAGTGATCAACACCAATATTGTGAAACTAATCATAGTTCTAAACTAACCAATAATGCTGACAATCTAAATTTCAATAATAGTTTAAAGAATGAATTAGCAAATTGGGCATCAATACACAGAATAAAACACTCTGCCTTGGCTGACCTAATGAACACATTATATAAACAACCATGTGGGTCAAAACATCCACATGATCCACGAACGTTGCTGAAAACCCTGAGAAAAACTGTGATACGGAATGAAATTTGACAACCCTTTTCTTATTCAGCATCATATGACATCGCCAGGAAGAAGCTAAAAAAGGCTGAAGAAGAATCCGATTTGAATTCAGACATTGAATTTTTCAATAGAAAATCAAGAAAAAAAGAAAAATATCAAGCAGTGAAGAAGAAGACGAATTGCTTCTGCTGCCACCGTATCCCAAAGCTTCTTCATTACAGGTGTCCAAAAAGGCAGCAACTGATATAGATTCATCAGAGACAGGAAGGCAGTACAGTTCATTTGACGCCTACAACATCCAGTTTTAATAGGCAGTTTCCTGTTCCAACTGTGACTTCGACTCCTGTTTCACATGATGCCTCCACTCCTAGAGGCATATTATGTTCACAAAGAATGACAAATAAGGCCAGGCCAGGACCTTCTTCTGATACTCGTGCTGCAGATGATGGTAAGATATCAAAACATATACATATGGTGCGATGATGTAATATAACATAATGACTAATCAATTCTCAATTTATTACAGAATTCAGGTCGAGAATTTTAAGAGATCTGGCATTTATTAAAGTAAATGTCATCACATTGAACCAGATATGGGCTCTTGTCGAGCATTCATTGAGCTCGGAGAGACAAGCAGCAGATGTGCCAATGAAAAGCAATGATCCCCAATTGGACATCAGTATGTTTCCTCTAAAATCATTAGAGGAGTTGAATAATATGGAGAAAAAAAAACTTGAGGATTCTCAATTTAAGTTGCATTTGGTAAGGAAACCTCTGCTAGCAAATATCTTCACAGCAATCGTTTTATCAATAAGATTTCACAGTTGTTGCGATTCTTTCTTCTTCAGATAAATTATTGTGCTAAAATTGGGGCCACCGAACTGATGAAATCACCAAATTAATTTTGAGAAGGCTCTTCACCAACAAAGTGGCCCAAGAATATAGTTGGGTGGGTGCCAAAAAAAAAGAAATTTTTCAAGTCTCCATCTTGCTGAGGTTGTGATTTGTAAGTTATTTTCTCTTTATGAAGTTTATACAATGAATGACCTATATATCTAATAATTTCTAGCCTCTGTACGTGCAAATAAATTAGCAAAAAATGTATCAGAAAAAGAAGTAGTGGATAACATTAAAAACTGGCTGTGTCATGCTAGCACCAGAGAGAGAGAGAGAGGGAAATAATAGGTATGACTTACTTTACTATTAATTAACTAATATATCTCTGAATTTGTTGCAAATGTTTGGAATATACTTTGATCTAAGCCACCTCATTAATGAATTCATTATTTAAAGTAGTGAATATCATTAATTAAATATTTTTAACTCTTATTGTAAACAGCAAAAATTGTCTAGTTATATAATGGAAGTTCATGTATATGTAAAATTGTTCATTTCACTGGTAAATATCTATCGTCCCTACTTGGAAGCAGATCACTTCCAGTAGATTATGGAAATAGATCACTTAAGGGTAATTGAAACTATTGGGTACAGTCAGTTCCGTCGTGATACTCAACATTAATACCTGTTACCTCTTATTTTGGAATAATCACTAAACTGTTGTAATTATAATAGCTATAATAAAGTAAATTTGATTAGCATTTGTTGAGTATTTATTGGATGGTCTTATGAGTTTGATTATTAGCAGTCTTTTTTTTCCTTTACAGCAAGAATGCGGACTTGAGCCAGGTCATAGATGAAGAACATGTTGTTATGTAAATGATTTTAGAATAAAATAAAATATTTATTTGCTTGTATTAGTGTTTTCATGAGGGGGTGTGGTTAGCAAGAGAGGAGGGTTTAGGGCTAGCATCGAATATCCATTTCATGCAAAAGTAAAAGTGAGATTCATTTTATGACCACATGTATATCCATGCAATATCTATTAAATGTATAATGGATATCCATTTCATGACCACATGCATATCCATACAATATCCATTAGATGTATAATGGATATCCATTTTATGACCACATGTATATCCATACAATAGACGTATAATGCATATCCATTTCATGTCCACATGTATATCCATACAACATCCAATGTATATCCACGTGGATATCCAGATTGATGGATATTAGTAGGACATCTGTATGTCCATTGCATATCCATTGAACGTCCTGGATATCCATCGTGGATATCCATTAGATATCTAATGGATGTCCGTGTGCTGTGTGGGAAAAACCTCCCTTTCTTATAATAAATGTTCAAAATGTTCTCCATTCCTTGCACACAACGAAATAATCTGCTCTGGAATTCTTCACTGACTCTGTTCAACACGTCAGGCGTTACGTTCCTAATTTCTGTTGTTATTTTCATTTTCAAATAATCTAAATCAGCAGGTTGCCTTTTATACACTTTGTTTTTAAGGTGTCCAAATAAAAAAAAGGGGGGGAGACCCCCTCTGCTCCGCAGACGAAATTTTAAAAATCTTCAAGGTCATAGAACTTCAGTATTTAAATGAAAAATCAATTTGTACAAAAATATAGACTTCCACAAGGACCAGGAATACTCGATGAGAGGGCATAAATAAATAAATTTATTATTGTTTACCTTATTTTTGTCACACTGTACACGCACGAGCACGGTAATATAATACGGCGCCTATTATGAAAATTTGTTTATAGTGGGAGGAGCTACAAGCATTTTTTTTCAAATTTAAGGCCCTTCTCTTTTTATAACTTGAAATTTTGTATCTAATATTGTATTATTTTGAAATTATTCTTTTATAGGTGATAATTAACAAATCAATTCCACTTACCAAAAAGAAACATGAAAAATCCTGCTTTTCAAAGTCTGTAAATGTGACACATACCGGATCGTTTAACGGCAACATAGTAAAAATAATGTCTGACGATCCGACGAAATCTAAATAAACGACGGAAACTATCATCACTCAACAGCGCGCGTGTCGTTGCCATGACAACCATCGCATGTAAGCGATAAGATATGGGGTAGCATTTGTATATACACGATTCTGGCTCAGTTCAGTCCTCAGTTGCTCATTGCTCTGCAATAGTCTGTGCTCTGCAACACGTAATACGCTGCGCGTTGGGGCATGTTGTGTAACATTCAATTCGGGAATCAGGGGCTTGCAGATTATATCGTACCATAAAGTACTATAAAAATACATTATTAACTGCAGCGCAACGTAACAAGATATTTTTATGCGGTTGTACCAAATGAATTTGAGAGAGAAAAAATTAAAATTATGGTGGATTTTGAATAAAAAATCAATTTTCAGATACCTGCTAAAAAGCATTGAATCTCCCTAAGAAATTTCACAAAGTTTAAAAAATATCTTCTGAGGTTAAGAATAAAACAATTGTCTGGTAGTGAAAGCCTTTTAATTATTCCTTAATCTATATTTTGGTACAAATGGATTTTTCATTTAAATACTGAAGTGCCAGGGAGAACGCGTGACCTTGAAATTTAAAATTTCACCTGCGGCGCAGGAAGTGTCTTCGTTTCCCTGAACCCCCCTTTGGGGTCGCGCCAATTCTGTTTCACCCACTCCCAAAGTCACGAGCCGCCACTGACATCCACATAAAAGTAGAAACCATTATATCAAGGAAGGTTACAGGCGGCATTCACACCTGGTCATATTTTACTGTGAAATTAACTCACCCAAGCTACTTACAAAATGAAGGTACTCACAAAACTTCATCAAAATCGGTCCATTATGTTGGGAGGAGTTATCGGTGTGCTACATATACATACATAAAAAGATATATATATATATATATATATATATATATATATATATATATATATATATATATATATATATATATATATATATATATATATATATATATATATATTATAAGGTCCTGGTATGTTAGCAGTTAACTTTTGTCAGTAAACATTTATTTTTACCCCTCAACACTTATTTTGCAAGTTTTCGTGATTTCATTGGCATCTAAATTTTTTATAAATTATTTCAGTAAATAATTCTCATACCACAAGTGCAATGCTGATTGAAAGCTTATATCTTTGTATTTGCTACGCCCTGTATAAAATAGAAATTAAGCTACAGCTGGAGCCATCCGACACGATAATGTGTATTTTATAAAATAAAATGCAACGATGACACTTCCCACACATTACATCATAGTCTCGGCTCCCATAATGCCTTGGTGTAGCGTGGCTTGGTTCCGAGCTTATAAAAGTATGTAATTACATTGTTTAACCGTTGTTGTTGTACTAGTCTCATAATAAACGTTTAGTTAACGCACATAGTGTATTACTAGTGGGCAGTACCCAACCCCCTTGTTCCGTAATTGCTTAAGAAACCCTTTAAAAAATTCGGACAAGGGTAGTAACATCTTTACTGGCGCAGTTGGTAACGGATGATTTTCTTGCTTTTGGCCCTTGCAAAATTCGGGAGTGAACCGTGCAGAAAAGCCGCAAGAAAGGTCCGACGAATCTACACTTAGTTCATGAGTGCGAAGTGCTACAGCTATACTTACGTCAGAAGTACAAGTGCTTCATTAGACGCAACCCCAGGAATACCCTGTCTTCACGACATAACTGTGGTCGTCCCTTCAACAGGCGCAACCCCAGGAAAACATCGTCTTCACGGCGTAACTGTGGTCGCCCCAGCTCAGCAGACGCAACCTCAGGAATACCCTGCCTCCACGGCATAACTGTGGTCGTCATCTCATCAGGCGCAACTCCAGGAAAACATCGTCTTCACGGCGTAACTGTGGTCGCCACACCAGCAGATACAACCCCATTGAACGCAACCCCAGGAACACCTAGTCAATATAGTGGCTTAACTGCGGTCGTCAATATGAAGCCATTCCTAGTACTTCTTTTAGTCCACATAATTAGTCAGATGTGTGTACACGCCCAAAGAGTAGAAATCAAAAGCTTGCATAATAATCCAGGGATACTACCATTAAAGTTAGGACCTGTACGTATTCAAAAATCTACCCACACTTTTATTCATAATTATTCATTTAAACCTCTTAGGGAATATGTTATCAAATTAAACGAAAATGTACGCAGTTTAACTACAATAAATTCAGATCTAGGCAATCCAAGAACGACTCTGGAACTGACGGTTTTAGAGCAAGAAATTACACAGCTAAAAAATAATTTAAAAACTATTCACCCTGATATTCTTAACGAGACACCGACCAAAAACAAACGCGGACTAATTAACGCATTAGGTTCGATTTTTAAATTTGTATCGGGCACTCTCGATTCAACAGATGGGGAAAAATATGATAAAGCCATTTCAGATTTAAAAATAAACGAGGAAAATATTATTACAAACTATAACAAACAATTATCTATAAATAATGCATTAATTCTAAATTATCAAAATACCTTTAAAAACATTTCAGACAATTTCCGAAAAATTGAAACTGCTGTAGGCACCTTAGAGAAAACGGTGTCAATATCATATATAATAACTATGTTACGGATAGCATGTACAGACATTAAACAAATTGTTGATGAGATTTTAACAGCCATAAATTTTGCTACCATGAATTTCTTACATCTTAGCATAATTAAAGAAAATCAAATTTCGGCTATGAAAGAAATTCTTACCAAATACCATAATCAAGACACATTTTATTATTACGATAATATTTTATTCACGCAAACGATTAACGTTGAATTTTATGTCACCCCTGATCACGTGGTATTCCTACTTCACGTACCAATATTAGATTTATTAGTTTATAATTTATATCATTTATATTCTGTTCCAACGGTAGCTAACACTATTATAATACCCCCAACTTCATATATTGCTACAGTGGAAGAAAACATTTATTATCTGAAAAATCAATGTAAAAGGTTACAACAGGAATACTATTGTTCACTTCTAGATATAGAACGCAATTATCAACAAGATACTTGCATCAAAAATTTATTGCAAGTAAAACGTGATCCAAAATGCAGACATATACCAGTAAATATAACAGACTCCTTAATAGAAACAATTAGTGATGAAAAATATTTAGCTATAATGCCCAAAGAGACACTAATTCATGAAAAGTGCAAAAGTGAAGAAATGCATAAGGTAAAAGGTGTATTTTTAATAATTGTTCCATTTTCTTGTTCATTTGTAACTAAAGATTTCACCTATACAAATTTTGAAAGTAATGTTTTAGAAGAACCCGTATATTTGCCACCATTGTTAGGAAACGTGTCAAATGTACTTCCGATTCATTTAAATCTAAAATCTGTAAATTTAGACAACCTATCAAAATTAACATTACAGACAAATGAGCCGATAAATTTTATTAAAGATCACTCGCATTGTCCTCACTTTAATACATTTCAAATATGCCTAGCCATTGTCATTTTTATTGTAATTTTAGTGTACGCTTTTGAGAAAACCGTATCATATGTTAGAAATTTACAAAAATTAAAAAACTCCAACCAGGTTAAGGAAGACGCAGAAATTGAAGAAGCGTTTCCTTTACCTAGAGGAAAACAGTAATGTATTGTTTATGTTAAGCTTATAGTAAGAAGTGCAACAGTGATAGAGTGTACAGTGCGGAATATGTTGTAACGGGTGTTCCATAATTATTGTTTATTATTAACTTTATGTACTTGATATTTAAATTTCCGTACAGGTTAAGGAAAATGCAACAAACAAAAGGCTTTTCCTTTGCCTATAAGATAACAATGTTATACGTTATAGTTTCTAAATTTTATTGAATGTATTTATCTATTGATGTAAATTGTTTTCAATTTTAGGATCATTTTAAATGTTTTACCTTAAGATGTACATTTTTGCAAATGAAATTTTATGCACCCCATAAAATTCCATCTAACAGGGGAGGAGTCATCCGACACGATAATGTGTATTTTATAAAATAAAATGCAACGATGACACTTCCCACACATTACATCATAGTCTCGGCTCCCATAATGCCTTGGTGTAGCGTGGCTTGGTTCCGAGCTTATAAAAGTATGTAATTACATTGTTTAACCGTTGTTGTTGTACTAGTCTCATAATAAACGTTTAGTTAACGCACATAGTGTATTACTAGTGGGCAGTACCCAACCCCCTTGTTCCGTAATTGCTTAAGAAACCCTTTAAAAAATTCGGACAAGGGTAGTAACATCTTTACTCTGGTGCTCGATCTGGACGAAGTAATTCAAAGAAAAGAGCTTGTTTCACGTAAACTCATATTGAGAAGGTCACGCTTGAGTCACACGGTCCTCTCCTACAGATACAATAATTTATTAGTCTGGGTCTAGTTATTCTTGAAAGAGCATGACAAAGCGAGTGTCGATGTGTATATTTGTACTTATATCTCAAGAGTTTGAAAGGTTTAGACCATTAAGCAGAAACAGACACCCCAATATCGTGAGAAATTCTTATTCCTGTGTCATCTAGATCGAGCATCGTTACATAAAAACAAAACAGATAAGAAATTGACAATGAAATGTAAACCTTCATGCCACCAATATGCAATAATCAATGCAAGTTATGAATATTATAATTATATACACTATTCCTTGTGAAGTAACGTAATTAATTAGAAATAGATGTCAGGCGACTCGCAAAAAAACATGTATTTGCACATTCTCGTCTTATTTTAACTGCAGTCGTTTTTGTTTTAACTAGGGTAATTGTTACACATGCTTTGCATAGAGAATCTCGTGGCTGATTAAATTTTAAGTAAACTTAATATGTTGTAAAGTAAAAATCAAGTTTCCACCTTACAAACGGTATTGAGAATTAATTGTCGGCTGTATATGCGAATTTTTAAACTGGCAGACATAAATACATTTTATTTGCAGCTTCGTGGCAAGCAGGTATATTATCTTGGTGATATGGAAAATATGCACACAATATTTCCTATGCAATTGGAAAGGGAATTGCTAGAATAATTCGGCACTGTTTAAAAAAAACTTGTAATGTTTTACGTAATATCGCGTACCCGGCACAAATAAATATTTTGTAATATTTCTAAATTGTATTTAGATTACCACTACTGTTTGGTGACTAACAAGTACCTGTAGTAATGCAACTTGTGTACATGTACCGATAGCAATAAAAGGGCAACGAACAAAGCAGTGATGCACAGGTACATTCACAGAATAATTATCATAAATGGAGTAATTGATTAGTAAAGTTAAGTTTTAATTAAAACAGAACATATTACAATGTATTGCAGTATTCATAAAGTTTTTCTTGTGTATGTGTATGTGATCAGGCCGTGTAAGGTGGCACGTACGCAGCGTTAGGTCGATAATTGTGTACATAGTCGATGTCTCGTCAACCATAACGACTATATCTGTTTTTCATTATTCCCACGCGAAGGCGGAGCGTATTCATATAAAAGAAACGTGAATTTGTACAGACGTGGCAGATCTAGTTTGAGCTTTTAAACGGTCTGATCTCCCCAATCCTCCCTGACCAGCTAAAAGAAATTGTAGTAAGCATTAAGCGCCAGACTTGCGAGCGCGAATGCCGAAACAAGGGAAATCTGCTGGTAACATCGCGGTTTCTCCTCCCTGACCAACTGAAAGAACTTGTAGTAAGCATTAAGCGCCAGACTTGCGAGCGCGAATGCCGAAACAAGGGAAATCTGCTGGTAACATCGCGGTTTCTCCTCCCTGACCAACTGAAAGAACTTGTAGTAAGCATTAAGCGCCAGACTTGCGAGCGCGAATGCCGAAACAAGGTAAATCTGCTGGTAACATCGCGGTTTCTCCTCCCTGACCAACTGAAATAACTTGTAGTAAGCATTAAGCGCCAGACTTGCGAGCGCGAATGCCTAAACAAGGGAAATATGCTGGTAACATCGCGGTTTCTCCTCCCTGACCAACTGAAAGAACTTGTAGTAAGCATTAAGCGCCAGACTTGCGAGCGCGAATGCCGAAACAAGGGAAATCTGCTGGTAACATCGCGGTTTCTCCTCCCTGACCAACTGAAAGAACTTGTAGTAAGCATTAAGCGCCAGACTTGCGAGCGCTAATGCCGAAACAAGGGAAATCTGCTGGTAATATCGCAATTTCTTTAACGTGCTCTCTGACCAACTGAAAGAACTTGTAGTAAGCATTAAGCGCCAGACTTGCGAGCGCGAATGCCGAAACAAGGGAAATCTGCTGCTAATATCGCATCCTTTCAAACGTTCTTCATCACTAGCGGAAAGAACCTGTAGTAAACGCTAAGCGCCAGAGATACGCGTGCGAGTGTGGAAACAGGGGAAATCGGCTGGTCATATCGCGGTCCAAACATCCTCCCCAACTAACGGAGAAGATCTGTGGCAAGCACTGAACGCCATAATCTCGCGCGCAGACGGGGACCTTCCCCCGGAAATTTTCACGGTTCCCCAGAGCGGAAAAGCCCCGCACGCGGGCTCATTTCGAACTCGCCCCGCTTTGCCAGGAAATCCAAGATGTGGGAACCGTCCACACACCTAGATGAGACCCCGGAGCGGCAGCCGGTCATGATGGAAAGCAGTTCAACAAACGGTGAGTGTACCTTTAAACTGACATATGCTATCGGGTGTCTCAAAATTGCACGGCCAAGTAAATGCTTTGCGTGCCTCAACAGTGCTATTCAAGAATAGGGGTAGTATAAGTAGCCATCCGTAATATGTTGCCAAATTTAATATATTTAAACAGAAACTTGAACCCTTGAAGTTTATTTGTCTGCATATTATTTAAAGAAATTATTTGTGCATTTGAATGTTGCCCAATTTGATATTTATAAACTAGACATGAAACCGGAAATTTTATGTTGTTAAAGAGATTGTTTGTGCATTCAAATGTTGCCACATTTTATATACTTGAACAAAACTTGAACCGCGGAAGTTTAATTGTCTGCGTATTATACAGAGAAATTATTTTAAATGTTGCCAAATTTGTCATATTTAAACTAAATTTGAGCTCTAGAATTTTAGTTGTTTATAGATCATGTAGAGATATTATTTGGGCATATAAGGTTGTCAAATTCGATATGCTTAAAAACTTGAGATCTGGGACTTTGTTTATCTGCATACTGTTGTAGGGAAATCATTCGTGCGTTTAAATGTTGCCAAATTCTTTTATTTGAACTAAACTCGAAGGCTGGAATTTTATTTTTGTTTGCATATAATGTAGAGAGAATACCTGAGCATTTAGGCGTTGCCAAAGTTAATATATTTGAACTAAACTTGAAATTTGGAATTTTGTTTGTTTTGTGTAAATAAATTATTTTGTGCAGTTAAGTGTTGCGAAATTTGATATATTTAAACTGAAACTAGAAGCCTGGAATCTTAATCTATTTGTGTATTATTTTAAGAATTGCTTTCGCCTCTGAAAGTTGCCAAATTTAATGATACTTGAAATCAGAAACGTTACTAGCTCATTCAGTACTTAATGAAAGTCCGTTGCATTTAAAAACGAAATCTTGTTCCCATTTAATAATATTTAAACTAAAACTTGGAGTCGGGAATATTACTAGCTTTTGTATTATTTAGTGAAATTATTTTTGAATCTGAAACTTGAAGACAGAATTTTGTTGCTCCTTATAGTACAATTTAAATCTAAATCGTGAAACCAGAATTGCGTAGCTCCTTATGATATAGTTTAAACATTAATCATGAAACCAGAATTACGTAGCTCTTTATAATATAATTTAAATGTGAATTGTGAAACCAGAAGTATGCAGCTTTTTATAATATAACTTAAATCTAAATCGTGAAACCAGAATTGCGTAGTTCCTTATGATATAGTTTAAATATTTATCGTGAAACTATGATTGCGTAGCTCTGTATAAGATAATTTAAATTTGAATTGTGAAACCAGAAGTATTTAGCTTTTTATAATATAATTTAAATCTAAATCGTGAAACCAGAATTACGTAGTTCCTTATGATATAGTTTGGATATTTATCGTAAAACTATGATTGCGTAGCTCTGTATAAGATAATTTAATTTGAATTGTGAAACCAGAAGTATTTAGCTTTTTATAATATAATGTAAGTCTAAATCGTGAAACCAGAATTACGTAGTTCCTTATGATATAGTTTAAATATTTATCGTGAAACTATGATTGCGTGGCTCTGTATAATATAATTTTAATTTGAATTGTGAAACCAGAAGTATGTAGCTTTTTGTAATATAATTTAAATCTAAATCGTGAAACCAGAATTACGTAGTTCCTTATGATATAGTTTAAATATTTATCGTGAAACTATGATTGCGTAGCTCTGTATAAGATAATTTAAATTTGAATTGTGAAACCAGAAGTATTTAGCTTTTTATAATATAATTTAAATCTAAATCGTGAAACCAGAATTACGTAGTTCCTTATGATATAGTTTAAATATTTATCGTGAAACTATGATTGCGTAGCTCTGTATAAGATAATTTAAATTTGAATTGTGAAACCAGAAGTATTTAGCTTTTTATAATATAATTTAAATCTAAATCGTGAAACCAGAATTACGTAGTTCCTTATGATATAGTTTGGATATTTATCGTGAAACTATGATTGCGTAGCTCTGTATAAGATAATTTAATTTGAGTTGTGAAACCAGAAGTATTTAGCTTTTTATAATATAATGTAAGTCTAAATCGTGAAACCAGAATTACGTAGTTCCTTATGATATAGTTTAAATATTTATCGTGAAACTATGATTGCGTGGCTCTGTATAATATAATTTTAATTTGAATTGTGAAACCAGAAGTATGTAGCTTTTTGTAATATAATTTAAATCTAAATCGTGAAACCAGAATTACGTAGTTCCTTATAATATAGTTTAAATATTTATCGTGAAACTATGATTGCGCAGTTCTGTATAATATAATTTAAAGTTGAATTGTGAAACCAGAAGTATGTAGCTTTTTATAATATAATTTGAATCTAAATCGTGAAACCTGAATTACGTAGCCCCTCATAATATAATTTAATTCTTGATCGTGAAACCAGAAGTATGTAGCTTTTTATAATGCAATTTAAGTCTAAATCGTAAAACCAGAATTACGTAGCTCTTTATAATTTAATATTGAATTGTCAAACCAGAAGTATGTAGCTTTTTATAATATAATTTAAATCTAAATCGTGAAACCAGAATTATGTAGCCCCTCATAATACAATTTAAATCTGAATCATGAAACCAGAAGTATGTAGCTTTGCCTAATTTAAATCTGAATGGTCAAACCACAACTATGTAGTTCTTTATAACATAATGCTAAATTTGAATCATGAAACCAGAAACATGTAGCTCATTTATACTATGATTTAAATCTGAATCGTGAAGCCAGAATTATGTAGTTCATTATAATATAACTTAAATCTGAACCATGAAAACATGAGTATCTAGCTCTTTATAATATAATTTAAATTCGAATAATGAAACCAGTAACATGTGGCTCTTTATAGCATAATGCTAAATTTCAATCGCCAAACCAGCAACATGCAGTTCGTTATAAAATAGTTTTGAATCTGAAATGTGAGGATAAAAAAGTCCGTAGCTCTATATAAGATAATTTGAATCTGAAACTTGAAATCGGAAGTAACTAGCTCTACATAATGTAACTCTAAACCTGAAACTTACAACTGAAGGTATGTAATTCCATTTTTGTGTAAATATTGAAAATGAAACTTGAAGTCAAAACAATGTGGCACCATTCTAATGCACTTTGAAACCGAAACTTGAAGTTAGGAATCTCATTGTTTTATACCTGAAACAGACATCTTGGCTCCCCTTTGTGTATTAAACTGAAACTTGAAATGTGAGTGTATGTGGTGTGCACTGGACGGTTCGGAAAAGAAAGGAAAGGAACATAAAGTAAATGAAGTACTTCCCCTGGTGTTCTGACAAATTTATGTAATTATTCTCTTGATGTCTAGAATGACATTCAGGTGAAGTCTCGCTCCATGAAGTGCCAATTTCCGAAATAAAAGACCTGAGATGTCAGGCCAGCCCTGAAGGCTTCGCGATATATATTAATTCGGCATGAGTGCTGTGAGAGGGCAACCTGAAGGTCAGTAGTTAGTTTAAAGCCTTGCGATATACGTCATAATGTTGGGTGAAGTAATAGTAGGTTTGTTTTCGTTTCCGCTTAGTCAGTAAACAGTAATCTGGCCTAAATGACAATGATACCTTTCCCTTGCGTCTCGTACAGCCTGCAGGTCATAAACAAGATAATTTGCAAGCGGTATTTGGGTGAACCTTCTACTTCTTGACATGCCAAACCTCCGAAAATCAAAGACCTCCAATTGAGGCTATAGTCCAAGAAGGGCTCGTGAAAACCTTAACTATGGCACAATGGTTGTGGAAAAGGCAACCCAAATGCGCAATGCGCCATTTCCTAGTGATTAATAACCATATGAGAGACGTAGAGGAAAGTGTCGGTAAGCCTCAAATATATGCCTGGGTGTGGTGTCCTGTCCTGCGGTGTTGCTCAATCATTCCCACAGTAATAAAGCAAAGACAAACCAAAACTGAAATGCGAACCATGAAACCAGAAAAATCTAAACAATGAATATTGAAATGAAAATATCAATCTTTTATTCTACGACACTGTGGAGACTGAGAGTGACGTCGGGGATCTCGATACACACCAAGTCATCTACCCCCCCAAGCGATCCAAATTATTTATGCTAGTGCACTCCCCATATGTTTGAGATTAACCCCAGCCGTGTGATTTTTCGTAGCGAACGGTGCCTAGATGTCTGTGCCTTCTTGTCCGTTTCACTGTACTGGTCAAATTAGAAACATTGTCAAATAAATTAAGTGTTTACGAATTATAGCGTTTCTCTCACAATGTTCCAACTCATAGCCTGAACAAACACAACCTGGTCCTAGCCCTAGATCTTCACGCCTTAATATTTATCCTGGTAGCCCAGAAAATTAGTTATTCTTAGTAAGCAAATGTAGAGGCCTTTAAAGTAAGGTAAGTGAGTACATTTCAGGTCACCCGTAATAATTTAATGTAGTCAGGGATTTAATTGAATAAAATTTAACATTGCAAACCAGACTAATATGCCTTTTTCTTTGAAATACAAAGTGTTTAAGTTGGGCATTACAATATATGATGCAGCCTTTGTATACCATAAGTCTGTCAATAGGTATTTGATTTTGTTTAAAAATTAAAGAAAGGGGGGGAGGGATATTACACTTCAAAGCCGTGACCAGGATTGCAATTTAATTTGCAATAATTTTGCAAATTATCCTTAATTTTTTGCAATATTTTATCATTTATTTCTGGGTTGCTACAAATTTAAAAGCTGCTAAGCAGCTTACACTGTTGTATTGTGACCAGGTGACTATGGTTTAAAGATTGGAACAATTGAACAGAGAGAAACGCAAACAAATTAACTCTACAGTTTTCTACCGTGTGAAATATGTTTCAGCAGCCGTTAAACATCTGCGGTGTCGCTGAATAGCGACACTGCAGCAACGACCATCCCAATAGAAGGCCAGCTCCCATGGACACGCTCCTGTACACCTGCAAGCGAGATGACCAAGAAGGTTGCCTGTCAAGGTAACATTCCGGAAGACATCGCTGGACTAGGCATGCCAAACGGTGCCTGAATGTAGCACGATTGACTCGTGCAAATCTGTAGAAGGTAGTGTGGATATAGGGCCTTTTAAAGTATTGTAACTTGGCTTGCACTTGTGTGTGGGAGTTTGTATTTTCTCGTTAAGTCTAGTCATCATCACAGTCTCAAGGCGACGTCGCTTTGTCGCCGCATAAATGATTCTCTGTCTTCAATAATTCGCATTACGTTGTAGTTTGGCATTTCGTTTATTGGGTCGAGTTTATCATCGGTCGAGTAACATTGTCGGAAGCCTTTATGTCCTGGGATATATCCAACAGGTCTTACTATTGTTTTTGCTTTAGCTTTACCTTCAATCTTCCGTCTTTAGTCATAGTCTGCAGCGTTCAGGTGGTAATAGTGTGTTTCCTCAACCGAAAGTCCTCTGGTCAAGTTTCCGTCGGGTCGACTTTCAGTAGTGGTGGCATTTTCCTTTCAGTAAATGCTGTAAATTTTAGAGTAACTCAGGTTTTGGTATTGTGGTTGATCTATGTGGAGGGTCTACACGCCCCGCCTATAGTGGCATAAAGTCGTCGGTCCCGTCTACCATGTAATGTTAGGCACGTTAAAAATCCCTACACGCCTTACAGAGGTGAAGATGGGTTATGATATGTCTCTGTTTCTAGTATGGTGAGGTGGAAATAATATTAGTGCCTGTGTTACAGGTGAGATAATAGAGTCATCATCATTTTGTTACCGCTTGTAGTTTATTTTTTTCATAATAGCATCGGTGCACTTTACCTCTGTTTTGCCTTGCTTTCAATAATTTTGATCATCTTTAGCGCTTAATGTCTTGATGGTTTGAAACTTGCTTTAGTGTTTTGTCAAAAATTACGTAAGTACCTTGCTTTCGTCAATATATTCAAATTTGCACGCATTTATTTTAACTTTGCGGCGTTTTTCAACAGCTGTTACGTATGTGAATGTCTGCTTCAGGGTCCGAGTGTGAATTCTGTCCTCCTCAAAAATTTCTAATCAAGTCTGACTAGCCGTGGCACTGAGTATTTTGTATTGAAACTTGCTTTGGTGTTTGTTATCATGTTTGCTTCTGTCAATGCAATGTTGATGTTTCACAAGGGTTTCGTTTAAACTTTTGCAGCGTTTTCTAATGATCAATTGATGTCATTACATCCTCATTTTAAATCCGATTGTATCTTAGCTTTAAATATGCTCTTTAACTCTCAACTCCGTAATCTTGAATTGTTGCTTTTCTCACATCATGCGGTCAGAAGTACGTTCCAAGTAGGGCAGGGCGCCTGTGTAGATTGGGATATGTTCAGTCAAGTCAAATAGTTGGTCTGGGTTTGTTCTGGTTGAATGATTATTTCTACATGAGGATTCTCCAGAAGAAGTGTACGTTGTAAATATCCGACATTCAAACATTGCGAATTCTGAGCAGCCCGCCACTGTTCATCACGGAACTTTAGTCTTCTGTTCTAAAAGAGATACGGCGGCACTGCAAGAGTGTTTGACGCGTTGCCATCTGGCAGCATATTCCTCCGCTCGGGGCAGGCAAATATGATAGGGAATGCAAGATGCATCGACTTGTGCGTTAGCATAGGCGTCGCACAATTTACATGTTTCGGGGAAGAGTTTATTCAAGTTATTATTTCTCAATATGATAGTAAATTAATGGTGTTTCGACTTGTACGTTGACATAGGCAAAGAGTTTATATATGTTCAGGATAAGGGTCTCTTTAAATTTTATTTCCACTGTGATAGGGAATGCGTGGTACATCAGCTTGTACTTTGACCGAGGCGTCGAAGAGTTTATGTGCTTAGGTTAGGAGTTCCTTCAAATTTTTATATACTCGTCCAGTTGGACTCGCAAATAAAAATGTACGGCGGCTGTATAAGGTCCTGGTATGTTAGCAGTTAACTTTTGTCAGTAAACATTTATTTTTACCCCTCAACACTTATTTTGCAAGTTTTCGTGATTTCATTGGCATCTAAATTTTTTATAAATTATTTCAGTAAATAATTCTCATACCACAAGTGCAATTCTGATTGAAAGCTTATATCTTTGTATTTGCTACGCCCTGTATAAAATAGAAATTAAGCTACAGCTGGTGCTCGATCTGGACGAAGTAATTCAAAGAAAAGAGCTTGTTTCACGTAAACTCATATTGAGAAGGTCACGCTTGAGTCACACGGTCCTCTCCTACAGATACAATAATTTATTAGTCTGGGTCTCGTTATTCTTGAAAAAGCATGACAAAGCGAGTGTCGATGTGTATATTTGTACTTATATCTCAAGAGTTTGAAAGGTTTAGACCATTAAGCAGAAACAGACACCCCAATATCGTGAGAAATTCTTATTCCTGTGTCATCTAGATCGAGCATCGTTACATAAAAACAAAACAGATAAGAAATTGACAATGAAATGTAAACCTTCATGCCACCAATATGCAATAATCAATGCAAGTTATGAATATTATAATTATATACACTATTCCTTGTGAAGTAACGTAATTAATTAGAAATAGATGTCAGGCGACTCGCAAAAAAACATGTATTTGCACATTCTCGTCTTATTTTAACTGCAGTCGTTTTTGTTTTAACTAGGGTAATTGTTACACATGCTTTGCATAGAGAATCTCGTAGCTGATTAAATTTTAAGTAAACTTAATATGTTGTAAAGTAAAAATCAAGTTTCCACCTTACAAACGGTATTGAGAATTAATTGTCGGCTGTATATGCGAATTTTTAAACTGGCAGACATAAATACATTTTATTTGCAGCTTCGTGGCAAGCAGGTATATTATCTTGGTGATATGGAAAATATGCACACAATATTTCCTATGCAATTGGAAAGGGAATTGCTAGAATAATTCGGCACTGTTTAAAAAAAACTTGTAATGTTTTACGTAATATCGCGTACCCGGCACAAATAAATATTTTGTAATATTTCTAAATTGTATTTAGATTACCACTACTGTTTGGTGACTAACAAGTACCTGTAGTAATGCAACTTGTGTACATGTACCGATAGCAATAAAAGGGCAACGAACAAAGCAGTGATGCACAGGTACATTCACAGAATAATTGTCATAAATGGAGTAATTGATTAGTAAAGTTAAGTTTTAATTAAAACAGAACATATTACAATGTATTGCAGTATCCATAAAGTTTTTCTTGTGTATGTGTATGTGATCAGGCCGTGTAAGGTGGCACGTACGCAGCGTTAGGTCGGTAATTGTGTACATAGTCGATGTCTCGTCAACCATAACGACTATATCTGTTTTTCATTATTCCCACGCGAAGGCGGAGCGTATTCATATAAAAGAAACGTGAATTTGTACAGACGTGGCAGATCTAGTTTGAGCTTTCAAACGGTCTGATCTCCCCAATCCTCCCTGACCAGCTAAAAGAAATTGTAGTAAGCATTAAGCGCCAGACTTGCGAGCGCGAATGCCGAAACAAGGGAAATCTGCTGGTAACATCGCGGTTTCTCCTCCCTGACCAACTGAAAGAACTTGTAGTAAGCATTAAGCGCCAGACTTGCGAGCGCGAATGCCGAAACAAGGGAAATCTGCTGGTAACATCGCGGTTTCTCCTCCCTGACCAACTGAAAGAACTTGTAGTAAGCATTAAGCGCCAGACTTGCGAGCGCGAATGCCGAAACAAGGGAAATCTGCTGGTAACATCGCGGTTTCTCCTCCCTGACCAACTGAAAGAACTTGTAGTAAGCATTAAGCGCCAGACTTGCGAGCGCGAATGCCTAAACAAGGGAAATCTGCTGGTAACATCGCGGTTTCTCCTCCCTGACCAACTGAAAGAACTTGTAGTAAGCATTAAGCGCCAGACTTGCGAGCGCGAATGCCGAAACAAGGGAAATCTGCTGGTAACATCGCGGTTTCTCCTCCCTGACCAACTGAAAGAACTTGTAGTAAGCATTAAGCGCCAGACTTGCGAGCGCGAATGCCGAAACAAGGGAAATCTGCTGGTAATATCGCAATTTCTTTAACGTGCTCTCTGACCAACTGAAAGAACTTGTAGTAAGCATTAAGCGCCAGACTTGCGAGCGCGAATGCCGAAACAAGGGAAATCTGCTGCTAATATCGCATCCTTTCAAACGTTCTTCATCACTAGCGGAAAGAACCTGTAGTAAACGCTAAGCGCCAGAGATACGCGCGCGAGTGTGGAAACAGGGGAAATCGGCTGGTGATATCGCGGTCCAAACATCCTCCCCAACTAACGGAGAAGATCTGTGGCAAGCACTGAACGCCATAATCTCGCGCGCAGACGGGGACCTTCCCCCGCAAATTTTCACGGTTCCCCAGAGCGGAAAAACCCCGCACGCGGGCTCATTTCGAACTCGCCCCGCTTTGCCAGGAAATCCAAGATGTGGGAACCGTCCACACACCTAGATGAGACCCCGGAGCGGCAGCCGGTCATGATGGAAAGCAGTTCAACAAACGGTGAGTGTACCTTTAAACTGACATATGCTATCGGGTGTCTCAAAATTGCACGGCCAAGTAAATGCTTTGCGTGCCTCAACAGTGCTATTCAAGAATAGGGGTAGTATAAGTAGCCATCCGTAATATGTTGCCAAATTTAATATATTTAAACAGAAACTTGAACCCTTGAAGTTTATTTGTCTGCATATTATTTAAAGAAATTATTTGTGCATTTGAATGTTGCCCAATTTGATATTTATAAACTAGACATGAAACCGGAAATTTTATGTTGTTAAAGAGATTGTTTGTGCATTCAAATGTTGCCACATTTTATATACTTAAACAAAACTTGAACCGCGGAAGTTTAATTGTCTGCGTATTATACAGAGAAATTATTTTAAATGTTGCCAAATTTGTCATATTTAAACTAAATTTGAGCTCTAGAATTTTAGTTGTTTATAGATCATGTAGAGATATTATTTGGGCATATAAGGTTGTCAAATTCGATATGCTTAAAAACTTGAGATCTGGGACTTTGTTTATCTGCATACTGTTGTAGGGAAATCATTCGTGCGTTTAAATGTTGCCAAATTCTTTTATTTGAACTAAACTCGAAGGCTGGAATTTTATTTTTGTTTGCATATAATGTAGAGAGAATACCTGAGCATTTAGGCGTTGCCAAAGTTAATATATTTGAACTAAACTTGAAATTTGGAATTTTGTTTGTTTTGTGTAAATAAATTATTTTGTGCAGTTAAGTGTTGCGAAATTTGATAAATTTAAACTGAAACTAGAAGCCTGGAATCTTAATCTATTTGTGTATTATTTTAAGAATTGCTTTCGCCTCTGAAAGTTGCCAAATTTAATGATACTTGAAATCAGAAACGTTACTAGCTCATTCAGTACTTAATGAAAGTCCGTTGCATTTAAAAACGAAATCTTGTTCCCATTTAATAATATTTAAACTAAAACTTGGAGTCGGGAATATTACTAGCTTTTGTATTATTTAGTGAAATTATTTTTGAATCTGAAACTTGAAGACAGAATTTTGTTGCTCCTTATAGTACAATTTAAATCTAAATCGTGAAACCAGAATTGCGTAGCTCCTTATGATATAGTTTAAACATTAATCATGAAACCAGAATTACGTAGCTCTTTATAATATAATTTAAATGTGAATTGTGAAACCAGAAGTATGCAGCTTTTTATAATATAACTTAAATCTAAATCGTGAAACCAGAATTGCGTAGTTCCTTATGATATAGTTTAAATATTTATCGTGAAACTATGATTGCGTAGCTCTGTATAAGATAATTTAAATTTGAATTGTGAAACCAGAAGTATTTAGCTTTTTATAATATAATTTAAATCTAAATCGTGAAACCAGAATTACGTAGTTCCTTATGATATAGTTTGGATATTTATCGTGAAACTATGATTGCATAGCTCTGTATAAGATAATTTAAATTTGAATTGTGAAACCAGAAGTATTTAGCTTTTTATAATATAATTTAAATCTAAATCGTGAAACCAGAATTACGTAGTTCCTTATGATATAGTTTGGATATTTATCGTGAAACTATGATTGCGTAGCTCTGTATAAGATAATTTAATTTGAATTGTGAAACCAGAAGTATTTAGGTTTTTATAATATAATGTAAGTCTAAATCGTGAAACCAGAATTACGTAGTTCCTTATGATATAGTTTAAATATTTATCGTGAAACTATGATTGCGTGGCTCTGTATAATATAATTTTAATTTGAATTGTGAAACCAGAAGTATGTAGCTTTTTGTAATATAATTTAAATCTAAATCGTGAAACCAGAATTACGTAGTTCCTTATGATATAGTTTAAATATTTATCGTGAAACTATGATTGCGTAGCTCTGTATAAGATAATTTAAATTTGAATTGTGAAACCAGAAGTATTTAGCTTTTTATAATATAATTTAAATCTAAATCGTGAAACCAGAATTACGTAGTTCCTTATGATATAGTTTAAATATTTATCGTGAAACTATGATTGCGTAGCTCTGTATAAGATAATTTAAATTTGAATTGTGAAACCAGAAGTATTTAGCTTTTTATAATATAATTTAAATCTAAATCGTGAAACCAGAATTACGTAGTTCCTTATGATATAGTTTGGATATTTATCGTGAAACTATGATTGCGTAGCTCTGTATAAGATAATTTAATTTGAGTTGTGAAACCAGAAGTATTTAGCTTTTTATAATATAATGTAAGTCTAAATCGTGAAACCAGAATTACGTAGTTCCTTATGATATAGTTTAAATATTTATCGTGAAACTATGATTGCGTGGCTCTGTATAATATAATTTTAATTTGAATTGTGAAACCAGAAGTATGTAGCTTTTTGTAATATAATTTAAATCTAAATCGTGAAACCAGAATTACGTAGTTCCTTATAATATAGTTTAAATATTTATCGTGAAACTATGATTGCGCAGTTCTGTATAATATAATTTAAAGTTGAATTGTGAAACCAGAAGTATGTAGCTTTTTATAATATAATTTGAATCTAAATCGTGAAACCTGAATTACGTAGCCCCTCATAATATAATTTAATTCTTGATCGTGAAACCAGAAGTATGTAGCTTTTTATAATGCAATTTAAGTCTAAATCGTAAAACCAGAATTACGTAGCTCTTTATAATTTAATATTGAATTGTCAAACCAGAAGTATGTAGCTTTTTATAATATAATTTAAATCTAAATCGTGAAACCAGAATTATGTAGCCCCTCATAATACAATTTAAATCTGAATCATGAAACCAGAAGTATGTAGCTTTGCCTAATTTAAATCTGAATGGTCAAACCACAACTATGTAGTTCTTTATAACATAATGCTAAATTTGAATCATGAAACCAGAAACATGTAGCTCATTTATACTATGATTTAAATCTGAATCGTGAAGCCAGAATTATGTAGTTCATTATAATATAACTTAAATCTGAACCATGAAAACATGAGTATCTAGCTCTTTATAATATAATTTAAATTCGAATAATGAAACCAGTAACATGTGGCTCTTTATAGCATAATGCTAAATTTCAATCGCCAAAGCAGCAACATGCAGTTCGTTATAAAATAGTTTTGAATCTGAAATGTGAGGATAAAAAAGTCCGTAGCTCTATATAAGATAATTTGAATCTGAAACTTGAAATCGGAAGTAACTAGCTCTACATAATGTAACTTTAAACCTGAAACTTACAACTGAAGGTATGTAATTCCATTTTTGTGTAAATATTGAAAATGAAACTTGAAGTCAAAACAATGTGGCACCATTCTAATGCACTTTGAAACCGAAACTTGAAGTTAGGAATCTCATTGTTTTATACCTGAAACAGACATCTTGGCTCCCCTTTGTGTATTAAACTGAAACTTGAAATGTGAGTGTATGTGGTGTGCACTGGACGGTTCGGAAAAGAAAGGAAAGGAACATAAAGTAAATGAAGTAATTCCCCTGGTGTTCTGACAAATTTATGTAATTATTCTCTTGATGTCTAGAATGACATTCAGGTGAAGTCTCGCTCCATGAAGTGCCAATTTCCGAAATAAAAGACCTGAGATGTCAGGCCAGCCCTGAAGGCTTCGCGATATATATAAATTCGGCATGAGTGCTGTGAGAGGGCAACCTGAAGGTCAGTAGTTAGTTTAAAGCCTTGCGATATACGTCATAATGTTGGGTGAAGTAATAGTAGGTTTGTTTTCGTTTCCGCTTAGTCAGTAAACAGTAATCTGGCCTAAATGACAATGATACCTTTCCCTTGCGTCTCGTACAGCCTGCAGGTCATAAACAAGATAATTTGCAAGCGGTATTTGGGTGAACCTTCTACTTCTTGACATGCCAAACCTCCGAAAATCAAAGACCTCCAATTGAGGCTATAGTCCAAGAAGGGCTCGTGAAAACCTTAACTATGGCACAATGGTTGTGGAAAAGGCAACCCAAATGCGCAATGCGCCATTTCCTAGTGATTAATAACCATATGAGAGACGTAGAGGAAAGTGTCGGTAAGCCTCAAATATATGCCTGGGTGTGGTGTCCTGTCCTGCGGTGTTGCTCAATCAGTCCCACAGTAATAAAGCAAAGACAAACCAAAACTGAAATGCGAACCATGAAACCAGAAAAATCTAAACAATGAATATTGAAATGAAAATATCAATCTTTTATTCTACGACACTGTGGAGACTGAGAGTGACGTCGGGGATCTCGATACACACCAAGTCATCTACCCCCCCAAGCGATCCAAATTATTTATGCTAGTGCACTCCCCATATGTTTGAGATTAACCCCAGCCGTGTGATTTTTCGTAGCGAACGGTGCCTAGATGTCTGTGCCTTCTTGTCCGTTTCACTGTACTGGTCAAATTAGAAACATTGTCAAATAAATTAAGTGTTTACGAATTATAGCGTTTCTCTCACAATGTTCCAACTCATAGCCTGAACAAACACAACCTGGTCCTAGCCCTAGATCTTCACGCCTTAATATTTATCCTGGTAGCCCAGAAAATTAGTTATTCTTAGTAAGCAAATGTAGAGGCCTTTAAAGTAAGGTAAGTGAGTACATTTCAGGTCACCCGTAATAATTTAATGTAGTCAGGGATTTAATTGAATAAAATTTAACATTGCAAACCAGACTAATATGCCTTTTTCTTTGAAATACAAAGTGTTTAAGTTGAGCATTACAATATATGATGCAGCCTTTGTATACCATAAGTCTGTCAATAGGTATTTGATTTTGTTTAAAAATTAAAGAAAGGGGGGGAGGGATATTACAATATATATATATATATATATATATATATATATATATATATATATATATATATATATATATATATATATATATATATATATATATATATATATATATATATATATATATAGTTACATCCCTGTATATTCTCAACATCATACAAAATACGACGAATCCGGAAACCCTGCATCATCAGTTTAGTGACATGTGTAAGAGTGCTGATGCAGACGTTTGCATTTATGTTAATTCTGTAGAACATTATTTCATTCAATCGCTGTAACTCTAGTTGTTCACATGTTGTTTTGAATCACATATTTTATAATAAATTTTAAGACTGTAATAATTGTACCACTTAAATAAATAAATTACTTTTTTCGGACAATCGCTACGAAAAAACCTAATTGGCGCTGCATAGAACAGTATTGCACATCGAAACCTGATTTTGGCAAGCTTTAAATCTTCGTAAAATTAGTTTCGGTCTTTTTTCTAAAAGTTTATGTGCAACATCGAACATCCACACCGGTGCAAATCAGTCCACACTGCCAGAGGGAAATCAGCGAGAAACCAATAGCAGAAGTACCAATGAGCTTCCTGTAAGTTTCCTCCAATATTTTTATCTGTGCATTCATATCGTATCTATTTTACATTTATACCTTATATAATTTTGTTCAATAATTCCTATTCGCGCTCTATTTTTCAATTCACCCTGTAATACTTAACAACCATTACTTGTTCATGTATGTTGTGTAATAAGAGATAGATCGCCTATTAGGAAAAGAGAACCTATATTAGAATTAGAGGAAGACAATTTTAATCAATTAAGTTTAAATAATTTAGAAATGGCAAATAATCACATTGCCGAATTTTCACAAGCTGCTATCATGATCCCCGAATATTCCGGTGGGCAGAAGCATCTTGCTTATTTTATTAAACAATGCGAACTTTATATTACTAGTTATAGAAGGCCAGAGGCCGAAACACACGCAAATCGAATGTTACTAGAGTTTATAAAAGCTAAAATCACTGGTAACGCTCGTGACGTGTTAATTAGTTTAGAAAACCATACATGGGAAAATATAAAATTTGCTTTAAAAAATCAGTTTTCAGACCCCCGTTCAGAAAATCTTTTATTTAATGATTTAAATACTAGCTTTATGACTAAATCACAAACTATTCAGGAATATTTCAATTTAATTAAAGAAAAGCTAAAAATCTTAATTGAACATGTAGACATACAAGATTTAGTAAACGATGTAAAAACTTATAAGAAAGAATTTTATCAACAAAATGCAGTGGCAGCATTTAAAGCGGGTGTAATAGAACCTTACTTCTCACATCTTAGATTAGTTAGTGTTAATACTCTTGATTCACTTATGTTAGAATGTAATAGAATAGATAACGAGATTATACAATCGAATTTCATTAATAGCCTGAGAAACAAAAATAATACGAAAACAAATCATAACACACCTGTACAACATAGACAGACGTATACCCAAAAACCAATATTTCCAGCATTTCCCCAAATTTACAACAAACCACAACAAATCACACAACAAAGGCAACCGTTTCCTTCTCGACCAATTTCTAACATAAGACCCGTTCAAAACTTTAATAGAAATATACAACACGTTCCAACTCAATTAAGTAGAGGAACGACACCCATGTCAATAAGCAACCAAACTCCCTTAAGAAATACACGACAAATGCCCCAAAGAAACCACTTTATACCCCAATCTAGGCCCACGTTTCAACATCAAGAACTCTTTAACCAAGAGGACCTACCACTAGATCATTCTGACGAATACCCTTATGACGACCGACCATCTGACGAAAATATAGAGCCATTAGAATTTCCTGAACCAACTGAAACTTTTACAAATTACAACACCAATCCAAATCGGGATTTTCACGAAACAGCCTCGGAAAACTAATCTATTTAGATATAAATATTATTGTTAATACCCCTAAATTACCGTTTTTTGTTATACCAAGTCTAAATTTAAAAGTATTGATTGATTCCGGAGCGTCAGATAGTATCATAAATCCAGGACCGGCTTACGAGTTATTTAAAAAATTTATTTATAAGGAACCATTTTCAATGAAATCAGTTAACCAGATAACCCATGGTGAAGACAACGTAAGGTATCCTATTTTACAAGAATTTAATATTAATTACCAATTTCCAATGCGTGTCATGCAATGGCACCATCGATTTGACGCGCTTATAGGGTCAGCTCATCTTACAAAATTAAAAGGAAATATCGATTATAATAAACAAATTTTAACTCTAGGAAACCAAAAAATACCATTTTACCTTGAAATTAATCCACTGAATTTTACACCTTTCAAACAAATTTGTGAAAATTATGTATCAGTCCCTGTAAATATAGAAAAAGGCACAGTAGTTTTACCACGCATTGAAGAAACAAATATTTTAATTCACGAGTCAATAGCTGAAGCAAAAGATGGATATTGTAGAGTGCCCATAATAAAGAAAAATCCAAATTCAAAATTTGTAGAAATACATTTTCAGGAACAAATAGATGTCGATCCATTACAAAATTACTCTGACGAACTACCTAAAATTTCAAAACATTTTGATGTAACAAAAGTTTTAAGAGCAGATCATTTAAATACAGAAGAATATGAAAAACTTATTAATTTGTGTCGAAAGTATAATGATATTTTTTATCATGAAGACTCAGATCTCTCTTTCACCAATGCAATTAAACATAAAATAAGAACTAAAGACGATGAAGTTGTTCACACCAAATCATACCGGTACCCTTTTCATTTACGTGAAGAAGTCCAAAACCAAATTCAAAAACTCTTAGACAACAAAATAATTAGACCCTCAATATCACCCTACTCAAGTCCGATATGGATTGTCCCGAAGCGTCAAGACGCTTCTGGAAAAAAGAAATGGCGCTTAGTGATCGATTATCGTAAACTTAACGAGAAAACGATCGATGACAAGTACCCATTACCTCGCATCGAAGAAATTTTAGATAATTTAGGACGCTGCTCCTATTTCACGACTCTCGATCTAGCACAAGGATTCCATCAAATTGAAATGGATCCTGACAGCATCGAAAAAACAGCATTCTCCGTAAATAATGGCCATTACGAGTGGATCCGAATCCCGTTCGGGTTGAAGGGGGCTCCTAGTACCTATTCACGCCTAATGGATAATGTATTAAGACCATATTTATACAAGTTTTGTTTCGTATATATGGATGATATTGTTATCTTCTCGAAATCCCTTCAAGAACACCTTTGTCACATAAAAAATATATTTGATAAGTTAAAAGAGTGTAATCTAAAAATTCAGTTAGATAAGTCAGAATTTTTGCGTAAAGAGGTCGAATTTTTTGGCCATCTGGTCAATGTCCGTGGGATCGAACCGAACCCATCAAAAATAACTGCCATTCAGAATTATCCAATACCAAAGACAAGTAAAGAAATAAGAGCATTTTTAGGATTAACAGGGTATTATAGACGCTTTATTCCAAATTACGCTAAAGTAGTATTCCCCATCAATAAATATTTAAAAAAGGATACCAAAATAAATATTCACGACCCGGAATATGTTGACGCATTCCAAAAAATAAAAGAATTAATTACAAATTCTCCTGTCCTGACCTACCCCGATTTTTCTAAACAATTTCATTTAACCACTGACGCAAGCAATATAGCTATAGGTGGAGTATTGTCACAAAATAATAAACCAATTGCGTTTTACTCAAGAACACTAAATTCAGCCGAGAGAAATTATTCGACCATTGAAAAAGAGTTATTATCCATAGTAGAAAATACAAAACATTTTAGACCATATCTCTTTGGACAAAAATTTGTTATAGAAACTGATCACAAACCGCTTGTTTGGCTATTTTCAATTAAGGAACCAAACTCACGGCTAGTTAAATGGCGACTAAGATTAGAGGAATTTAATTACGAGATAAAATACAAGAAAGGCAAAGATAACGTAGTGGCTGATGCCTTATCGCGAATCGAAATTAACGCGATTGAAGACGACTTTGACCTGGAATCAATAATTAATAACGTAGACCCTGACGAAGACAGAGAAAGAGAAATTATTAACGAACTAGAAAACGACGCAAACAATGCCTCTACTAGCACGACTAATAACCTACCTGAAAGCAATGACTCACAGACACAACACTCGTCTGCAGAAAATCCAATTTTCAAAATACCTATATCAGAAAATCCAGTCAATTATTTTTCCAGGCGAATAATTTTAGATTACGGACCAAAATATGACACACGCAAATTAAAAATATTCAAGTTTGAAACAATACATGTAAAGGTTCAACTCAATTACGAATTAAGACAAATAAATGACTTCTTGAAACAATTTATTGATCCAAAATTCACTTACGGAATTTACTGTAAACATGATAGACTATTCAAATATTTCACTGCTGTTTCTTCAACATTATTTAATAGTTCTGTTAAAATTATAAAATCTAACGAATTTTTACAAGACGTTGAAAAACAAGAAACTCAACAACAAATTATAAACGAATATCACACACGAAACCACAATGGCATTAACGAGACTTATCAACATTTAAAACAAAAATATTTTTGGCCTAATATGAAAAATTATATAAACTCTTTTATTAATAAATGCTCAATTTGCCTTCAGACAAAATACGAAAGAAATCCGTACAAACCACCATTTTCAGGTCCCCTTCTAGCTAAACGCCCTTTTGAAGTGATACAGATTGACACCTTCAGTTTCGATAATTGTAAATTCCTAACTATCATAGATTTATTCTCCAAATATGCGCAGGCATATTGTATAACTGATGGATCCGCAATTACCGTGTTAAATAAACTTAGACACTATTTTTCTCATCATAATCATCCCCTAAAAATAGTAGCTGACGCTGGCAAAGAATTTTCGAATACTACCCTTAAAGAATACTGTAATTTATTTAATATTAATCTTCACATAACAACCCCCCAAAATCCTAACTCAAATTCACCAGTAGAGCGACTGCACTCAACTCTTGTAGAAAAATTGCGAATTCTTAAATTACAAAACCCACAAGAGAGGCCTGCAACCCTAATGATAACAGCAACCCTTATTTACAACCAGTCTATTCATTCGACAACTGGGTATTCACCTTTTACATTACTATACGGCCCCTACGACGACTTACCAACAGTCACACCTGAAACTACCCTTTACGAGGAATACAACAACAATAGACTCAAAGAAATAATGCCTTTCTTTGACAGTGTATACCAGAAACAAAAAGTAAGTGGAGACAAAAGAATTTCTAAAGCAAATGCGGACAGACAAACGACACCAGATTTACAAGAAACGACACAACTAGCTATTAGAATACCGAAAGTAAGAAAAACAAATCCTCTTTATAAATTACGATCACATCCTAAACAAAAAGAAAACATTGTTACATTTTCTAAACCAAAAGCAAAAGCTCACGTTTCTAACATAAAAAGAGTAAGAAAGACTTTTTCGTTACAGGACAAAACTACTACTACTACAAACAACGATGACCCTCAACCTGGTCCATCCACTTCAAATAACACCGATAAAAACTAACGGATATTTTAAAGCGTATTTAAGCATAGCAAAAATACTCAAACATTATCATAAATTTTATTTTTATTTTAATATTACCGATATAGAAATAAATTATAACATATTATTAAAAAATTCTAAATTTTTAAACACTGGACAAATGTCTGCAAGTAACGAACGATATTTACTAATTTTAGATGACCATTTGTCACGATTAAGTAATGAACTACAAAAACTATCAATGCACAGAACTAAACGCGGATTAATAAACGGAGCAGGCTCTTTAATTAAAATGATAACAGGAAATCTCGACCAAGAAGACTTGAAAGAAATCAATAAAAATTTAGATAACCTTTTCCAAAATCAAGAAGATATAATTACCCAAATTGATAATTTAAATTCATTTGCTAATATAATCACACAAAGGTACGAAAAGGACCAAAAAATTATTAATCAAAATCTAGATCATATTTATCAGACTTTTTCCACTTTAGATAGCGAAAGAGAATTGTCGAGTAAAATTCATTTCCAAATTCACGTAGCTGTTAAATTACTCCATAATATAGAGATAATTCAAAGAACTATTTCCTTAAGTTTTAACGAAATTACTAATATAGAGCTCTTTACCACTAGTGATCTGTTAAATATTATTGATCACTTAAAGTTAAGTCATGACAGAAATGAATTGATCGACTTTGACAAAAATCATGTTTTTAAGGTTGTAGAATTTACCAAATTTCATATATTATCGGTTAAGGATACGATTGTATGCCTTTTAAAAGTTCCTATCCTACATCCCAATCCTGGTTCTTATTTTCGTGTTTATCCTATACCACAAAATTATATTCTCCTGGTACCACCCAGCTCATACTATTTAGAAACACCCTCTTCAAACTTATGGACCCAAGAGAAGTGCCCCTCTATAGAAGACGTGGTTATATGCAATAATCGCCCACGAGAAGAACATTGTCAGCTTGACACCTTACAAAATTGCACTTCTGCCAAAGTAATGAACCCCTACGAAATATCAACTCAGCTGCAGAATGGTCAGATCTTAATATCCACTAGCTCAGCAACCACTATTGTCGAAAATTGCGAAACATCGTTAGAACGAAAAATCTTCCAGGGAAACGGTCTAGTAACATCCCTCAATTCCTGCAAAGTCAAGATCAATGAGGAAATGTATGAAGACGTTGCTACCAATTTGACGCTACAACCCATAGAAGTCGAAGAATTGCAACCGACACCTCAACATCATATCCATTTTAAGCCAATTCATCTAAAAGAAAACAAAAGGATAAAAGAAGCATTGTCTCAAATACAACAGCATCCATTTCATCTCCGACCGTCCATGCAGTATTCCCACTTAGGCATTACCATTGGTATATCCATCGCTGTTACCATTGTACTTCTGTTTCTTTTAAGAAGAAAAATTTATAGCATCCTATACAAGTCCAACAGGCAAACGCAAACAGAAGAAGTGTCCGAACACGAGGACGTGTTAAAGATTTAAGGGTGGAGGAGTTACATCCCTGTATATTCTCAACATCATACAAAATACGACGAATCCGGAAACCCTGCATCATCAGTTTAGTGACCTGTGTAAGAGTGCTGATGCAGACGTTTGCATTTATGTTAATTCTGTAGAACATTATTTCATTCAATCGCTGTAACTCTAGTTGTTCACATGTTGTTTTGAATCACATATTTTATAATAAATTTTAAGACTGTAATAATTGTACCACTTAAATAAATAAATTACTTTTTTCGGACAATCGCTACGAAAAAACCCAATTATATATATATATATATATATATATATATATATATATATATATATATATATATATATATATATATATATATATATGTGTGTGTGTGTGTGTGTGTGTGTGTGTGTGTCTGTGTATGAAGCATACAACAACGAGAGTAGTAACATTACCACCACAGTCGTGAGGCGAACGCAAATCATGGACGGTATTCCACATCGTATAAGACTATTAAAAAGTCAGGACGCAACAAGTGCGTTATCATAGTTATTTTCCATAGGAATGCTTTTAATAGCAAATATGTTTTTTAATAAAAACATACATAAAATTTGGTTATCGGTATAATCTATATAGTATAAGCAATGTACCCTATTTGTACAAAGCAGAAAAAAGGCTAAATGTAATGCCACGAAATACTAAATGTTTGTGTTCAATTGTGGACATTTTTTTTTTGTCAGTCAAGTGGGATAAATTGCTTTTTGTGATACAAACACTTTTCATCCTCCGGTCTCTTTGTGTCTTGTAATTAGAAGGTACAATTTTACATTTGGTGTGTACATGTGCCTATAAAGGCAATTTATGTTAATAATTTTAATAGAATAGGTTTCTTATCTTCAAAGATAAAAAATTTGTCTGCAAGGAATGTACATTTTTCCTAGAAGAATTTATTCGATCAGTCTAGCTAAAAAACTTATCTAAACTAAAATGGAGAGTTCCTTTCAAAATTATAATTTCCCCTTTCTTGTTCTCTTGCATGTGTTCGTTAGCCAACGCATTCCAACCGATTTTTGCTGCCAACAAATTTGTTTTTCCGAAGTTTATTATTTTATTTTCTGTTCTTAGAAGTAATATTTTTGGAAAGGTACACGGGTTTATATCATTATAGGTAAGCTACCTACCAAAATTTAGCACTGTAGGTTAAAGGAGAAAAAAGTTACAGGCATTTAAATAAAACTAAATTTAAGTTTTCCTCAAAACGTCAAAGTCGCGATTTAAAACGTCAAAATTGGTAATATTTAGGCAATGAATCTGAAACTAATATGAGCTATGGAAAGAAAATGTCTCAAGAAGAATATTTAGCAAAGCCTGAACTCTTAGTTTCAATCGTCATTGTCCTTCATTTTACTAAAATATTCCCAGAAAATTCATTTCAAATAGACCCTTTCTCTGATGCTTTGGCAGTAGTGTTGGCTATAGAGTTTATCGTTTAATGGTATATTATTTTTGTCAAATTTTCGTAAACAATCATTAAATCTCAATATATCCGTTAATATGCAAGTTACGAAGAAAAATTGTAGACATTAATTATAGGGTGTCTTGAGCTACATCTTAAAAAATATTTCCACAATTACAGTCTGGCCCATAAGTCGTTCGTGATTCAAATTTTCTTTTTTTTTTAATCGAACACGCCCTATGTTATTGCATTTTTGCATTTTCGATCGAAATATAATACATCTTTGTAAGAAAAGAAATTCGGGACGCAGCAAGTGCGTTATGGTAGCGAATTTTCATTAAATGCTTCAAATTTGAATAGCTCAATTTGCTATTAACCTATAAGGTTGCCCAGAAAACCAGTTTTTTCGTGAACAATTTAAGTTTACTTTCGGAAACTTTTGTATCTTTTCAAACAATAAAGTTATTTTGATGAAACATGGCACATTGTTTCTACTATATAGGTTATACTGGTAACCACATTTGTTGCCTGCTTTCTTAAAAAAATATATTTGCTATTAAAAACATTTAAATGAAAATTCACTACCATAACGCACTTGCTGCGTCCCGAAATTTTTTAAGAGTGTTCCACTCACAAATTTGAGCTTTCCGCAACACTGGCTCTGACAGCAGCTTATTTTCGTGGATATCTGTGAATCTTTCACGAATGGGTGGCTTATTTTGATCAAGAAAAGTGAACTTTTGAAACTATCGATAATGGTATGAACCGCTTGCTCACTGGGACGATTAACATAGCCGTAAACATTGCATTGAACAACCTTTTAGCTTAAAAAAAGAGCTCTTTAGCTGCAGGCTTTGCAATTTTGGCAACAAGTTCATGTTTAATTCCATAATGTTTTGTTTCAGATAAGTGAAGCAAGGAATATACAATATCTGGGCTTGAATATTGACTGTCATCTGAGATGGGACAGGCAGACAAATCAAGTAATACAGAAACTGAGGAGCTTCCTTTCGAAGTTTAAGAGACTAAAGCAGTTTCTGGAAGTCACTTACCTTAAGACTATTTACTTTGCTCTCATTCAGTCGCAGCTTTTATACGGCATATTGGCGTGGGGAAGCGCATCAGAAACATACTTGAGAAAGGTAGGAACAACTCAGAGGTGGATATTAAAAATTATATATGGCAGAAACATTACCTACCCCAGTGATGCGCTATATTCGGAGGCTAGAGTAATGGATGTACGGAAACTGTACTGTCGTGCTATCTTACTGTATATTTACAGACACAAAGGTGCTGTTAATTTTGCAGAACATGCATACTCTACGAGGTACAAAAATATTGTCACGAAAAAGTACAGGACGGAAAAAAGGATTGGCCAGCGTAGTTTTGTGTATATTGGTTTGAGACTCTTTGATACCCTGCCCCTTGATATAAGATCTACGAATTCTTATAGGCTTTATAATAAAAGGATTCAACTATGGCTGCCTAACACACCGAGGAGTGTTATCGGTCGGGTGGTTGCCTTCTCTTAATTGTCGACCCTTCTAGTAGATCTTGATTTTAATCGATCATTGTGTGCATGTGTGCTAGTATGGATGTGTCTGAGACTACGTGTGTGTGTGTGCGTGTGTGTAGGTGTGCGTGTGTGTGTGAGAATGAAGGTGTAAAGTTCACGAACGAGCGCGCACGAGCAAGTATGTATGTGAATGGATGAAATATAACTGAGTATGATTTGACCACAGATTACTGAGTGAGTCTGTATTTCTGGGTTTTTAAAGTATCTATACCTTTTTTATTTTCTGTCTCTCGTTTTGCGGAGGGAGTCGTTGAGTTTTGTGGCGATGTCGATTGATCAATGGTCGGGGATGGCCGGATGCAGCTTTAAAATGTTGGGTTATTATGGTTGTGTTGTTGTTGTTTTTTTCGAGGGTATTTTATCTCCGGACTAGGGATGGGCACCTAACATCGATGTTTTTGGAATATCGATGTTTTCCATTGAACATCGATGTTTAAAACATCGATGTTGTAATTTCGATGTTATATTTTTAACATCGATGTTACTTGTAATCATCGAAACATCGTTACGTAGCCCACAAATCCTGTTGCAAATGCATATCGTTTGCAAATAAAAAAAATGTCTTGCTATTGTTTGACGACAGATATATGGACAGATAAGCAATGTAGAAGTTTTATTGGTGTTACTATGCACTTTGAAGATAACAATTCCATAAATTCTGTTGACTTAGGTGTATATCTTTTAGATGAACGGCATACAGCCGAATACATTTCAGGAGTGTTAAAACGTATATGTGAGGAATGGGGTATCCTCAAAACTAAAGTTACTACGGTTGTTACGGATGGAGCGGCCAATATGACAAAAGCTACTGAGGAAACGTTTTCCAAAAAAAGACACATTCATTGCTTCGCTCATCAAATAAATTTAGTTGCTGACAGAGCTATAAAATCTATTTCGGAATTGTGATCAGTTATATCTAAAGTTTAAACAATTGTAACGTGGTTTAGGCATTCAGTAGTAGCTGCTGATGAATTACGGAAGGCACAAACAAGCGACCATAAACCTGAAAAAAATAATAATACAAGAGGTTTCAACCCGCTGGAATTCCACATACTACATAATTAATCGTTTTCTTGAACTGCGCGAATACATAAATACCATAGTGAACAGACATCCTTCTGCCCCCACAATGGTTACAGCCAAGGAAGTTTTTGAACTAAATAAAATCATTGAACTTCTAAAGACGTTAGAAGCAGTAACAACAGAAATTTGTGGTCAAAAGTATATTAGTTCGAGTCTTGTAATCCCTCTCACGTATAATTTGGAAAAAGAAGTTTCACACATTGAATGTGATGTAAATGACACCTTAGGTATTTCACTATAAGAAGCACTTCTCCAAGAATGTAGGAAACGATTTTCTGCTGTTGAACAAGTCCAACAATTAGCCGTGGCAACCTTGCTGGATCCGAGGTTCAAAAAGATTTATTTTAAGAGTCCTCATAATGTTACAGCAGCAGTTAATTTAATACAACAGTTATCACTGTTAGCAGAAACGCAAGGAGATGATGACCACAATCGCGAAATAATAGAAAGTGAAACGACAAATAATAAACAGGACACGGGTAAGTAGGCTAGATTGTCACAATGATGTTTGGTAAAAATTTTAACATAATTATAGGTACTCCAAAGGGCAATATATGGGCGCATCATTCTCAGTTAGTTCAAAAGAGTGCTTCACAAGAGAAAGAACAATTAGGCGAAATGTCTTTGTATTTAAAGAATCCTCTAATTAATCTTACCGAGAATCCACTGAAATAATGGTCAGATAATAAAAATGTATATCCGCATTTATACCCTGTCGCGAAAAAATTCTTGTCCATAGTGGCGACTTCTGCACCGGCAGAACCTTTATTTTCCAAAGCTGGACAGACAGCCACGCAAGAAAGAAATCGTTTAACTGGAGAACACTTGGGCAAAATATGATTCCTTCAGTCCATTGACATAGATTACTGGAGTATATAAAACTGTATGGTGAGATTATCAGTATTATCACTAATATTGGTGAATTATATATATATATATATATATATATATATATATATATATATATATATATATATATATATATATATATATATATATATATATATATATATATATATATATATATACAGGGTTATTAACAGTTTAGAATTAAATTTGAAGTTTACTTTTTATTATTAAAGTCATTAGAAGTTAAGTTTTTCTATTTTTGTTTACACATTTTTTCTTATTTTATTGCAGTACAATAAACATTTATTTATTTTTGTTGCCACTTATTTTTTGTATCACTTGCACGTGTCATAATCTGCATCGGAATATGTTTCCATTTTCTAATGCCTACAAAACTACAAACTATTTTTTTTTCCTCGAAAGAACATAGAATTATAGAATTAGTAAATTCACAATTATTTTGAAAACATCGATGTTTCCCAACATCGATGTTTTCCAGCCGATGTTTTTCCTACCATCGATAGTAGGTTTCGATGTTAAACATCGATGTTTTAAGAAATGTGCCCATCCCTACTCCGGACTGTCAATTACTCTGGGTTTTACTTCCTTGACAGTCATAATTCTGTTGTGTGTTGTGTTTTGTATGCTGTGGGCATGTGGAGTTAGTTTTGCTGTTTTTCACTTTTATTAATTGTAGAACGCGGCCACAAATTGTTTAATTTATGATACTCTACACTAATATTAAGATAGTTTTTTGTGTTGTATTTTTCAGTTTGATTATCATGTCGCATAGACATTTTCGCTAACAAGCAAGTTTGCTTCTGTGAAGATGTCTAAGGCTTATAACTATTAAGATCATTGTTAACTGATTACTTTTGAATGTACGACATGCGCGTTTATTGATTTGGTAATTACTTCTTTGTATTGAATGTTAATTCTATATTTTTATATTGTGTATATTTATATGGTAACCTTTTGTATCTGATTGTAAATGTTTGTAACAACCTATCAATAAACCTTATTATTATTATTAAAATCTGACATTATCTTCATATGGAAAGTGTTAAAAGTTAGAACTAGTAGTAGAACTGGGGTTAGGTAGTGTGATGTGTTGGCAAAGTTTGCTGTTGAAATTTCATGGAGTATAGCTGTAACTATTGTAAAAAAGTTGGGGACGCAGAAAGTGCGTTATGGTAGTGAATTTTCATTAAATGCTTAAAATTTGAATAACACAATTTTCTATAAACTTAGAAAGTTGAATTTTAGTACGTAGTAAGGTCTTTCCCAACGAAACATACTTACCAAATTTCATTAAAACAGCTTTGTAATTTTTGGAGAAAAATTTTTTTTCGAAGAAAACTAAAAATGTTCCCGGACAACCTTGTCTGATTTTCCTCGCTAACGAACTCATCCAAAACATTAATAAAAGAAAGGTACTTGCCGAATTTAGTCCAAATCCGTTAATCATTTTTTGAGTTATCGGTTGGATACATATATACATATATATATATATATATATATATATATATATATATATATATATATATATATATATATATATATATACAGGGTGTTACTTAATGATAGGGCGTAATTTCAAGGGCGCGTTCCTGAACAAAATTCAAGTAGAAAAGTTCATATAAATATGTGTCCTGAAGAGTCTGGTTTTCAAGATACAGGGTGTCAAAGATTAAAAAAATAATTGTTTTTTTTATTAATATCTTAATGATTCTTTTGCCGATTTTGTTGAAATCTGGCACGGTTATTCACTGTAATAAGGCGCTAAGTTGGCACTAACTAAAAGATAATTATAAGTTCCAGTGGTGTCTCGAGGGGCAGTCTCACGAATAATATTGACTAACAAAATGTACGCTACAAAATTTTTTTTAATTTTAATTTTTTTCAGATTAAGCACCTAAAAATAAAACTTTTTTGCCTCCTAATATCTTTTCGTATATTACTTCCTTTTCGAGGAAAAAATGAAAACGACTTCATTGCATGTCGAATAATTGTTAAAATGAATTCAAGTTAATTGTGATCGTTGCTAGGAAACGTTGTTTTGACATTATGAGCATAATGTTTTTGACTTTCTGTGACAGTTTGTTATTATTTTCCCTCTGGTCAAAAGGTTAATTGTGCTATTAAAAAAAATGGTAAATACCTATTCTAATTTGGAGATGACACAAATGCATTTCCTTTATGGTCTTGCCAATGGTAATTCGGCGGAGGCCCGGCGGCTCTATCAAGAAAGGTATCCTGATCGTGTCCTTCTAGGTAGACAAATATTAATAAACATTCATCGTCGTCTGACTGAATCTGGCAGTTTTAAACATAATACCTCTGACGGAAGACCTCGTACAATTCGAACTCCAGCAGTTGAGGAGGCTGTCTTATATGCGGTCGAAGAGAATCCTGCAACTAGTACCCGAAAAATAGGTAGGGAATTAAATATTTGCTATAAAACGGTATGGGAAATTTTAAGAGATTCCCTGTTGTATCCTTATCACGTACAAAGAGTTCAGGCACTTGTGCCAAGAGATTTTGAACCGCGTACGCAATTTTGTAGATGGTATCATCAAAGACTTGCAGAAAATCCTCACTTTGATTCCATCATTATGTTTACGGACGAAGCCCATTTTTCCAGATATGCAATAATTAATTTTCGAAATAATCATAACTGGGCCGAAGAAAATCCTCATGCTATTACAGAGACACAGTTTCAGGAACAATTTTCTGTCAACGTTTGGATCGGTATCATAGATTACTATTTGATTGGACAATTTTTTTTACCACGACGTCTTAACGGACGATCGTACAGTCATTTTCTACAAACTGATTTGCCACTGCTTCTTGAAGATGTTCCTTTATATTTACGTCAACAACATTGGTTCATGAATGATGGTGCTTCTGCCCACTTTAGCATATTGGCTCGTGAGTATTTGAATGGAGCTTACCAAAATCGGTGGATAGGTCGTGGAGGACCATAATTCTGGCCATCTAGATCGCCTGATTTAAACAGCCCAGATTTTTGTTTGTGGGGGCACCTAAAAGCATTAGTTTATGTTATACCAATCGAAACAGAAGAACAACTAAGGAATAGAATTGTTGACGGATGTGAAACCATACGTAACACTAATGGAATTTTCGAAAGAGTTCGTCGCTCGATGAGAAGGAGAGCACAAGCCTGCATAGTAGCGGGAGGTAGTCATTTCCAATATTTTTTGTAAATAGTTATTACTTTTCGTTTGTTAGATTTTAAAAAATGGCTTAGAAATAAATATTCTGAACGATCACAATTAACTTGATTTTATTTTAACAATTTTTCGACATACAATGAAGTCGTTTTTATTTTTTTCCTCGAAAAGGAAGTAATATACGAAAAGATATTAGGAGGCAAAAAAGTTGTATATCTAGGTGCTTAACTTATAATTATCTTTTAGTTAGTGCCAACTTAGCGTCTTATTATAATGACTAACCCTACCAGATCTCAACAAAATGGGCAAAAGGATCATTAAGATATTAATAAAAAACCAATTTTTTTTAAACT